>NCKV01000965.1:0-12615 GCA_003675905.2 Leptotrombidium deliense
CTACAACAACATCGGATCGTACCAATGCGTGTGTAATCAAGGATACACTGGAAATCCTCTTTCAGTGTGTTCAGGCATGTATTTGCAACGATCATTAACCGTCACCGCTCACGTTGTTTTCTAAAGACATCAACGAATGCGCACAGAATCCTTGTGGTCCTGGAGCCTTGTGCGTAAACGTAGCAGGCTCTTACCGATGTGAGTGTCCTGACAAATACTTGCCGAGAGGTTCACCAGATATAGGCTGTGAAAGGGCCGCCGTCGACGTTGCGTGCCGCTCAGAAGACGAATGCACCAGCAATGCCCTATGTGCTCAAGGAGTTTGTCGCTGCAAGCCTGGCTATCAGGCAAAAGACATCGATTGCATTGGTATTAAACATGATTACACACGTTGCATCTCTAATAATTTCGCTTTCAGATGTCGACGAATGCAAAACACGCAACATTTGCGGGCCGTATGCGAAATGCTATAATTTTCAGGGAGGATATAAATGCGAATGTAAGCAGGGCTACGAAAAGATTGATCACGCGTTAAGCGCCAAGTGTCGCGATATCAACGAGTGTTTGTTCACCAAATCGCCGTGCGGTCCGAATTCGAAATGCATAAACTCTGACGGAGCTTACAAATGTTATTGCGTCGATGGATTCGTTGGAGACCCGAAACAGGGATGCAAGTCGCCTTGTGATGGAGTGCAATGCGGAAAGTATGCATCGTGTCAGGTGCACGGAAATGAGGCCGCTTGTGTTTGCGATCAAGGATTCACTTTCGATCCCAACAACATTGCCGCAGGTTGCGTCGACGTTAATGAATGTGATGCTAGTCACGGTCCTTCGGGACTCTGCGGACAAGGAGCGTTGTGCACAAACATACCAGGCAGTCACCATTGTAACTGCGCCCCCGGCTTCACTGGCGATCCATTCCGCTACTGCGAAGACGTCGATGAGTGCAGTCGAAAATACGGTCCATACGGACAGTGCGGCGAAGGCGCAGTTTGCCAAAATGTTCTCGGAGGTTATCACTGCTCGTGTCCACCTGGATTCACAGGAAATCCTCGAGAAAAGTGTATCGACATAAACGAGTGTTCGCAATCGTTTGGAGCAAATGGAAAATGTGGTTACTCTGCAATCTGCACAAACACTCCAGGCAGTTTCTCTTGTCGCTGTCCTCCTGGAAGCACCGGTGATCCATTCACGCGTTGTTTGGCAGAACACAGCTGTGAAACAGACGATGGATGTGCAGGCAACGCTGTCTGCAAAAATGGAAAGTGTGTCTGCCCTGCACCAAATTACGGAGATGAATGCAAACGTAAGTTTTTGTTAAAAAAGAAAAGTGCTTTTGAAACAAAGGGTTGTTTGCAGATCCTTGCGATCAATTGTTTTGTGGAGAACACGCGAAGTGTGAATTGGATGCTGACAACCTGCCTATCTGTGTTTGTGCTCCCGGGTACATCGGCAAAAGCAACAGTCTTCCAGGCTGCACAGGTACACTAATGAGCATTGTTTTCATGTAAGGTCGTTAATTGTTTACATTCACCGTTTAAAGATGTTGACGAATGCACAAAGAATCCTTGTGGAAAATTTGCCATCTGCCGAAACTTGCCAGGTTCATACGAATGCGTTTGTCCTCACAGTTTTAGTGGCGATCCTTATCATAACTGTGCGGCAGAAGGTAAACTAACCTTATTGAATATGAAATTCATTAATTAACTGTTAATTTTGCAAACAATAGGAAAAGAGCAGGTTACGTGTTCGGAAGAACATCAGTGTTTAGAGAACGAAGAGTGTCTTTTCAACGGCAAAGCGAATCAATGCGTGTGCAGACGAGGATATGTTCGCGATAAGAACACCGAAAAGTGCAGAGGTACTTTTTCACACAAACTTTTTCTTTTCTCTTTCTGCTCTTCAAATGCATTGTTGCGCTTGAATTGTGTTCGCTGTGAAAAGGTAAAAACAAAAGTCGCGAAGAAATGAAGATTAATGATAAATGAGACGCTGAAACAGATCGCATTTGCACAATAAACACACCCAATGTATATGTTCGGCATGTATGAATCGTAACACACGATCGGTTTGCTGCTTCTTGTGCCGTTTCGGCGATCACTGCGAATGCACATATTTTTCGTTTTTTGCATCTTATTTTGCATCGAAAGCCAATAATTTAAACGAAACATGTTTGCGTGCGTCTCCAGTGCGATCCAGCGAAGAGGGCATTTTTAATAAAACATTAATATTAGCTTCGACAGAGAAGACTGGAGACTGCAGAGAATGCAACGCGTTTCAAGCCTCATTTATAAACAACAAATTTTATAAAATGATTGCACAACGCACTCAGTTATTAATTTCAAACTCAATATTTAATTTGTCGCCTGCAATTTTCGAAACAGAAGTGATGATTTAAAAATAGCTTTTCGACCAACCATTTGCTCTTGCAAACTGATTGCTGCGATTTTGTATTTAAGAGTACAAATAAAATGTTGTCGTTTTTAAGGACGTTCTTAAGAATCGAAAAGGAAATTTTATTCACTCGCTTTTTTGCCGAGAGCTCTAAAAGGAAACGAGTGCTGATCACCTTGTTTACAGCGTACACCCAATTCTCGATAAATTGCTGTTTCGCACAACGAATTGCGGTCTCTCGCAAAATTGCAAACTATTGTCAGCTTTATTGATATCGATACAAACATTGCGAAACACCCAAACATTATTTATTTCGTAAAAAAACGGTTAAAAAGTGAAAGAAATTAAATTAAATTGCAGTAAAACGAGATGTGCTGATTGGGTGTGTTTTTTGGTGTTCTGTTTACTCGAGTTTATTCTGTTTGCAGCACAATCAGTGCAACACTAGAGAAACAATAGCCGCAAGCTTTCAGTCAAGTAGTCGATGCGATTACGAGTCCAGTGAAGACCAACTCTTTTCTTTTTCAGCGAATTTACACGATTTTGAATACAATACACTATTAACCCATTAAAGCAAGCGTCGCATGCACATCAAACAGTGAACTGTAATTGCATCGTAATTGAGTTTACATTTATTGTACACAAACTCACGAATTGTGTGTAGAAAGTGTGGAAAAATTGTGTTTAATTATAAAACTTGCAGCAATTTAATGAAAAATTGTGTCATCTCACAGACATCAACGAATGTGTCGAACAAAGCAACAAACCATGCGGTCTAAACGCTTTCTGCACGAACATCGACGGCGGATTTCTATGTCATTGCCCTGCGGGATACACTGGCAATGCTTATTCCGTTTGCTACCCTGACGGTAATCGACATCATTTTCACTCTATTTTTGTTTTATTGACGTAATTATATGACAACAGTAATGAGATGTCAAAAGAACAGTGAATGTCCAGGAAACACTATTTGCATTGACGACACTTATCACGGCAAACATTGTGGATGCGAGTCGCCCTATATCAGAGAAGGAGATTACTGCATTCGTATGTTTACGCTTAAGCATTTGTTGCACTTAACTAATGATCACATATGCACACAGTTCTCAGCAGAAACTGCACAACCAGCTCTCCATGTCCAACAAATCAGAATTGCATTGACACTGGCTCTGGACACGGTTTTTGTATTTGTCCTAAAGGATTCACTCTCGAAGCAAACGGCCACTGCAGAGATATCAACGAATGTCAAGAGATGAACGAATGGCATTTGTGTGGCTACAATGCAGAATGCATCAATACTCCAGGTGCTTATGAGTGTCTCTGTTTGGCGGGATTTACTGGAAACAGTCGCAAAGGATGCTCTAGAATAGGTGAGATAACCAGTTTTTTTTCCTCACAAATTATAGCTAATTGTTTTGCATCATTAAAAATAACAGTGAAAGCCTGTGAAGCTGATTCTCACTGTCCATCGAATGAAAAATGTGTTCAAAATTACTGTGAATGTTTACCACCATTCATTAAAGACGGCCCTGTTTGCAAACGTGAGTTGTGTTTTTAATGAAACACTTTTTAATTGAGAGTGTTGCTCCAGATCCCTGTGACTGGACTCAGTGTGGTCAAAACGCTCAGTGTGAACTTACAGAAAGAGGCCCTCGATGTGAATGTAAACCTGGTTGTTCGGGAGATCCGAACTCTGCGTGTCACGGTATTCATTAGCGTTTACTTTGACATTTTAAAAATAATATTTCATAATTCATAACAGATATAAATGAATGCACATCATTACTACCAGTCGATCCGAATGGACCCTGCGGGCCAAGTGCAATATGTGTAAATGTTATTGGAAGCTATCGATGTGAATGTCCTCCGCAATCAAAAGGCGAACCTTACTCAACAGGCTGCCAAAATATTAACAAGTGTCGCAGTGACAACGATTGTCCACAAGAAACAATTTGCGAAAAACGCGGTGGAACGTGTATCGACCCCTGTTCGATAGCGGTGTGCGGTCCGAATGCCGATTGCGTACCTCAAGTCCATGGTTCGAGATGTGAGTGTAGACCCGGATTCACTGGCAATGGCAACGATCTCGTTCAAGGATGCATTACACGTAAGACGCACAATTCGTATAATTTAACTCATTGTTTCTCGTATTCTGAACAGCGTGTAAAGACGTTTGGTGTGCCGACAACGCTCAGTGTATTGTCAATTCAAACAATCAAGGCGTGTGTCGATGTTTAGACGGCTTCACGGGAAACCCGTGGCCAGGAGGTGGCTGCCAGCAACAATTTGGATGTTCGCCCACAAAACCTTGTGGTGTAGGACAAGAATGCGTTAACTCGGTTTGCTTGGAAAAATGCAATGTTAGCCAGTGCGGAGTTGGCGCAAAATGTGATCCAGAATCTCGCCACTGCACTTGTTTACAGTTTTTCGTTGGAAATCCGGAAGTTCTTTGCGTACCTCCTTTACCATCCCCACCGATTTGTGCACCGACCTGTGGAAATAATGCTCATTGCACATACGCAACTCCGAACCGTTGTGTTTGTAACACTGGTTACTCAGGAAATCCATATAAAACTTGCAGTAAGTTAAAAACTGATTGTTCTGCTGACTAATACTTGTGTATTTCAGCCTCTGTACCTCGATGTGATCACATTCAGTGTGGCACTAATGCTCAATGTTTGGAAGCAGCGTCTAGTGTCGAGTGCGTCTGTCCAGCAGGTTATCACGGAAATCCTTACCTTGGTTGCGAAGGTAATTTTTGAGATTGAAAACCGTTTCTAATCATTTCACTCAACAGACGTAAATGAGTGTCTTCAAGGCAATCCTTGCGGAACAGGAGCACATTGTATAAACGTGATCGGCAGCTATCAGTGTGTTTGTCCGCCCCACACCGTTGGAAATCCGTTGTACGCTTGTCAGCCTCCTAAACGAGAAGGTGGAACTGATCTTGGTTTTGACTGCTCCAAAACTGGAGTTTGCCCGCGTGGAACAATCTGTTACAGAGGCGGCTGCACAAGACACAACTTCTGCAGTGATGACTCATTCTGCAGTCAAGAAACTGCGTGCAATTATGTAAATGAAAAAGCTGGTTTTCAATGCGTCGATCCATGTGATACTACCCAGTGCGGACCAAATGCGTACTGTCTCGTTGCCAATCATAGACCGAGCTGTCACTGCAATGAATCTTACACAGGCAATGCTCACGATCTCGTATTTGGATGTCATCCTCTTCCCTCTCGATCTGAAACCTGTGATAACGATGAATCGTGTGGCGACAGGAGTATTTGTAAATCATTGACAGAAGGACAAACTAAAGTTTGTCTTGATATCTGCGAAGGAGTTGAGTGTGGTCCGAATGCACAATGTAAAATCAGTGCAAGTCGTCGACCTGAATGTGTCTGTGAGAGTCAGTACAACGGAGATCCTTATGATTTACAACAAGGATGTTACCCTCCTCTGTGTTTGCATGATGCAGATTGTAACGAAGATGAAGCTTGTGTTCTTGATCCTCACAATTACAGAGACTGTCAATCAATTTGTCGTGGTTTTGTCTGTGGAATAAATGCGGTTTGTCGAGGACGCAATCATAAGCCACATTGCGAATGTCGAAGCAGCTTCAAAGGAGATCCATACGATTCAAGAATTGGTTGTCAACCACCAGTTCCTACATGTTCCGATGATTCTAGCTGTCCAGATTACCAGGCTTGCAGAAGACGAGAAACTGGTCTTAAAAACTGCTCTGAAGTTTGTGAACACGTTCGTTGTGGAAGTAGTGCTCACTGTGTCGGTCGTGGACATAAAGCTGTTTGTGAGTGTTTACCTGGTTTCGTTGGTGACCCTCTTCACGGATGTCACAAACCACCTCAGCATCTCTGTGATAAAGATGGAGACTGTCCTGTTGAAAAAAGTTGCTTACTTACAAACGAGGGTATTCGTGACTGCGTTGATGTTTGCTTTTCACAAGTTTGTCCTTCTGGCTCATTCTGTTCGCCGAAAGATCACAAAGCGACATGTGAATGCCTCAACGGTTATGTGCGATTGTCGAGCAATCCGTTCGGTGAATGTATTCCAAATGTATGCCAAAATGATAGAGAGTGTCGCGACGACGAAGTTTGCGCCATTGGAAGGAAAGGAGTAATGGATTGCATTCCTGCATGTAAAGGAGTAAAGTGTGGTTCGAATGCTGAATGCGTTGCACAAAATCACGAAGCATACTGTCAATGCAAATCTGGCTTTGAAGGAAATCCTGATGACTTACTGCGAGGTTGTCCTCCAAAAGATAAATGTAATAACGACAACGACTGCAAAAGTTCTGAAGTCTGCAAACTAAACCAAAATGGAATTAAAGACTGTATTGATGGTTGTATTGGAAATCTTTGTGGACCAAATACACGTTGCAACGTTACCAACCACTTCGTCGTCTGCTCTTGCATAGAAGGCTTCGCTGGAAAAGGAGAAGACAAAACAGTTGGATGTCAGCCAATTCCACAAGATTGTCAGTTGAATGCTCGAGGAGAATGCATCTGTCCTCCAAATGTTGAACCTGCGAAAGGTCAATGTAAAGATGTCCACAGAAAAGAATGTTATCAGGACACTGAATGTGGTCAGAAAAAGATATGTGAAAATGGAATTTGTTTGACACCTCAAGAAGAATGTTACGGAGATACTGGTTGCAGTCCTGGACAAATTTGCGAAACTGGAAAATGTATCGTTGGATGTCGTCGCGATGCTGATTGCACGTACGACAAGGCATGTTTCAACAGCAAATGTGTAGATCCTTGCACAGTACAAACAGCTTGTGGACATAATGCAGAATGCAGACCAGTTGTTCATCGACCACGTTGCCAGTGTTCTGCAAATCACGTTGGAAATCCGTACGATTACTGTAAACCAAAACCTGTTCCCACGCCACCTGAATGTACTTCAGATAAAGAATGTGAATTAGGACGTGTTTGCGAACACGATAAATGCGTGGTTGGTTGTCACTTCGATGATAACTGTCCTCACGACAAGGCATGTATCAACCGTCAATGTTTGAATCCGTGTGATTACCCTGAAGCGTGTGGCGAAGAGTCCCACTGTACAGCAGTGGCACACAGACCACGTTGCTCTTGTCCATCTGGATTTACAGGAGATGCTAATATCAAATGTATTCCGATAAGTAAGTATTTAAATTCGATTATTATGTCATGGTTTAACATTATTGTATAAACAGTTACACCGATTTGCTTGCACGATGCGGACTGTGGATCAGGACAAATATGCGAAACTGGCAAATGTATTGATGCTTGTCGAACGGATGACAACTGTGCGTTTACAGACGCTTGTATTAATAGAAGGTGTCAAAATCCATGCAGCGTTTATGGAGCTTGCGGACGAAATGCACTTTGCAGATCAGAAAATCATCGCGTGATTTGTACGTGTCCTCCGGAATACACAGGTGATGCTAAAAATGTTTGCGAAAAAGAAGAGATTCAACAACCAGAAGGATGTTTGATGGATAAGGAATGTGAATTCGGATTCATTTGCGAAAAGAGAACTTGCATAGAAGGCTGCAGACACGACGACCAGTGTTCACCAGATAAAACTTGTTATAACAGAATCTGCCAGAATCCATGTACACTGCCGAATGCTTGTGGACCAAATACTAATTGTGTGCCAAACTCACACCGTCCTACTTGTAGCTGTAAAGACCAATATTTGGGTGATCCTCAGATTGGCTGTAAACAACTCGAACCCAAAGATGAAAAAGAATGCGAAAAAGACAGAGATTGCGAAAATGGACTTGTGTGTGAAACAAATAGATGTGTAATTGGATGCAGAGGAAACGAAGGATGTTCTCAACATGAAGCTTGTATTAATCGTCTCTGTCAAAATCCGTGCAGCTTTTTTGGTGTTTGTGGTCGAAACGCAGATTGTCGCCCAATTAATCACAATGCAGTTTGCTCATGTCCAGCTGGTTTCAGAGGAAATCCTAATGTAGTTTGTACTGAAGCACCACCAGAGTGTCTTCGAGACAGCGAATGTACAGTTGGTCAAATTTGCGAAAATACGCAATGCATTAGTGGATGTCGACACGACAATAATTGTCCAGAAAACAAAGCTTGCATAAACGGAGAATGCGAAAATCCTTGTCTACTGCCAAATGCTTGCGGAGTGAATGCCCACTGCCAACCGGTACAACACCGACCTCGATGCGAATGTATTTCCAATTATAAAGGCAATGCTTTCATTCGCTGTGATACGATTCCGGACGATTACTGTGATCTCGACTCTTCTTGTCCACTCGGAAAAATATGTGATCACAACAAATGTATCGATGGATGTCGCACAGATGGTAACTGCCGCTATGAAGAAGCTTGCATTAACAAAATCTGCCAAAATCCGTGCACTATTTATGGTGCTTGTGGTGTAAACGCACTTTGCAAACCTGCAAACCACGACCGCGTTTGTTCCTGTCTTCCAGAATTCACAGGTGACCCTAAAATTCACTGTGAGAAAATTAAACCTCCTCCAGAATGTGTCAACGATTATCAATGTCCTTTAGAACATATTTGCCAAAATGAAAACTGCTTACGTAAGTATATATTTTGACGAGATTGTTTTTTACCGATTTTTGTTACATACAGGAGGATGTAGAACTTCTGCGAACTGTCCCTCCGATAAGGCATGTATACGCGGAAAATGTCTCGATCCATGCACTGCCAGCGGCGCTTGTGGAAAGGGTGCAATTTGTGCACCAGCAAATCACGTTGCAGTTTGTAACTGTCCCAGTGGTTTTAAAGGAGATCCTGATGTTGAATGCAGAGGTGATTGCTTTATTTACTCAACATGATGATCTAACATTGATTTTTTTCTCAATTTAGAAGTACCTCCTGAGTGTAGAGTTGACGGTGATTGCGGCTCTGAGCGCATCTGTTTGAAACAGAAGTGTATCGCAGGATGTCGAACGCACAACAGTTGTCCATATGACAAGGCTTGCGTTAATGGATTCTGTCAAAACCCGTGCAATATTGGTGGAATGTGTGGTGTGAATACAATTTGCAGAGCTGAAAAACACGAAGCACAGTGTACCTGTATACCTGGTTATACAGGAGATCCACTTCGACAGTGCACTAAAGTTTACGTCGAATGCGAAGCTGACACTGACTGTGGAAAAGGTTACGTGTGTGCACACCAACAGTGCAAAGATATAAATGAATGCTTGCAAGAAGTGATTCCATGCGGTCCTGGAGCGAGTTGTCAGAATTTACCAGGTTGGTACAAATGCTCATGTCCTCCTCCAACCACCGGCAACCCATACGATGAGAATGGCTGCAAAATCGTGCAACAAATGTGTACAGATGGAGATTGTAAAGAACCTAAAGAAGATATCTGCAAAGATTACAAGTGTGGTATAAACGCTGTTTGTCAGAGTGATAGCCACAGACCATCTTGTGTCTGTCCTCCTGGCTTTGAAGGAAATCCTTACAAACACTGTCTACCGATCCATGTTTGTACAGTTACTTATGATTGTCCAGGAAACTTGGTCTGTTTAGCCGACACTCGCTCCTGCGGTTGTCCTGAAAACTTTTACCGCGAAAATTATTACTGTTTCATTCGAAGCAGGAATTGCACAACCTCAGATCCCTGCTCCAGAAATGAAGAATGCGTTTACACCGGTGAGAAGACTGGATTTTGTGTGTGCCCACACGGTTACCAGCTGATGCCAAATGGAGAGTGCAGAGCAATTAGAATCTGCGAGGAGAGTGACCCTTGTGCTTCTGGAGCTGTTTGTCGTGATAAACCTGGAAGCTACGAATGCATTTGTCCCGTTGACACAATTGGTGATCCGTACGTAAAGGGTTGTCAGCCTGTTACTGGATGTCAAATTGAGCACGACTGTTCATCGGATAAAGAATGCGATGTTGGAAGCAAACAGTGTATTTGTAAGTTACTTACTCCTAAATGTTTACTTGAGATTTAATTGATAATGATTTTTTAGCTCCTTGTCATGTATGTGGTCCAAATGCGGAATGCACAGTTCGAGACCATAAAGCTGTTTGTATTTGCACTCATGGAAAAATCGGTGAACCTTACAACAAAGATATGGGTTGTTTCACACCGCCACCAGCTCCGGATCCCGAATCTCCAAGAACGATACCGCCGCTACAAGAGTTGACAGTTATGTGTTTGGCTGACGGAGTTCAGACCAATGTTCGACTTGGAGGTTACGATGGAATTATTTACGTTAAAGGACACAGCCAAGATGCCAACTGCAGAAGACTTGTAACAAACAATGAAAATGAACACATCGATTTCAAAGTTTTATTCGGACAGTGTGGACTTATTCACGTAAACGTATGTGTAATTGTGTCTGTTGATTGCGATTTAACGAATATCTTTACAGGGAGAGGCTTCTTTCATCCTAGTTGTACAAAAACATCCAAAACTGGTTACGTACAGAGCTCGAGCTTATCATATTAAATGTGTGTACAACACCGGAGAACGAACGGTTACACTCGGATTCAACGTGAGCATGATTACCACTTCTGGAACGATAGCAAACACTGGACCGCCACCAACATGTTTGATGTCAATCTGCACTTTAGATGGACGTGAAGTTAGCAGTGCAGAAATAGGCGACGATCTTCTATTGAAAGTGGACGTACAGCCAGACTGTGAGTATTTTAAAAACATAAAAACTAAATGAACTGATGTGAACGTTTTGACCCGATTCAGTCATTTACGGCGGTTTCGCTCGAAGTTGCGTCGCAAAGACGATGGAAGATGAGGGAGAGTTCCAATACGAAGTGACTGATGCAAACGGTTGTGCAACAGATCCGAGTATATTCGGCAATTGGGAGTACGATGCTCATAAGAAGACATTAATGGCTCGTTTCAACGCTTTTAAATTTCCGAGCAGCAATAATTTGCGGTTTCAGTGTAATATCAGAGTTTGTTTCGGTTCGTGTCCGCCTATAAACTGTGATGGAGTCGATGCATACGGCAAACGTCGCAGAAGACAAGTGCGGGATGAAGATCTAATTCTCACGGATGCATTCAAAGAGGGTGCTCTGCGAGAAGAAATCATGGTGCAGTCGAACGCAATATTGACGTTCGAGAAAAGTGATCCTCAGCCTTCTGCACCTATTGAAGGTTCGCGTGTCGAAGACATTGATTATGTTTGTCTTCCAAAATTAGGACTTATTATTTCAATGATAATAACGACACTGTTAGCACTTGTCGCTGTCGCCATTGCGATCTCGTGTTGGTTAATGGCGTACAGACGGCGGCCGAAAAGACAGGGTCCTTTGCCGCACCCGCCTGAGTTTCCGAATCCATTGTACACAACACCAGAACCGATCGCCGAACCTTCACCCGATTATTACCATTCATCACATCAACATCTTCATTGATCACATCGAATGTGCATTTTCGACGCCAAGTCGATAATTTATCCGAAATCAAAGTCATTTCATTCGTAGTTTCGCAACAAAATAAGTCAATTTTGGTAAAGGGTTTACTGACGTACAGATTACCGCGGTTTTCTGGAATTTCTCGCGTTAACGTCACGTTTCTGCAATCTTTTCAGTCTGGAATCTGGTCTCTTTGTAGATGGTTTCTCGGTAACAGACTAACTATCTGCGAACAGCCCATCTTCCAGTGTCGGGCTTAGCTTTTGGGAATTGGAATCTTTCAAAACGACTTCTGTTTGTTATACATATACTGTAAAACGCGCAATTGTTAACTATTTACATTTGATCGGCAGCTAATGTATGAATAACAGACAGGATAAGAATTATTTTGACTAAGTCATCATCTCGGCAGCTACTTTCATTGCCCAGCTTTGGGCACTCGAATTTGAATCAAATAAAACTGTTATATTTATTTGTACAATTTGCTTAATTCAATACCCTATTCATACGCACAAATCGAGAGAAATTTGTTTATCACATTTTCAACGCAGCTTTCTGGTCCGTTGTTGTACAGTTGTCAAGAATTCAGAAGTTCTTACACGTGTATGTGATGCTCGTCTCTTTACGGAAATAACGGAAACTCGAAATTGTTACCATGTTTCCTCACTTACAAGGACATGTCCTTATGAAGTGAATATGACCAAGTGTCCTTACACTCCGCGACAAAAGTTTAGAAATTCTAGTTTTTCCTATATTATTTTCAAACAATACTTTCTAGGAATAATATTTAAAAAACATAGGTTACAATGACTTGTTTTTGATC
>NCKV01000966.1:0-12608 GCA_003675905.2 Leptotrombidium deliense
ATGCAATTTCGCTGAAATCACCGCGAAACAATGATTTTAGCGTAACGAGAAATTTGGTTTGCTTGTAATGAATGAAGAACGCATGAAATATGCAATTCAATGCATAAAGAATTAAGAAATATTCGAAACGTCTCTCATCCGTTTGCCATTCATTTTGTGTCACTAAATAAATGATCACTTCTCTCTTTGCGCAGCTTTCGTTTCGCTGCTTGTCAATACATTTTTTCTTTGTTGCGTATTTGCAGGCAAAAAATAATTGCACAGCCAAACATCGCAATCATTTTTACTTCAATTACAGTGTGGTAACGATGTGCAACTATTTTCTTCTCTTCATCTGTGATGTACACGCTGCACATCCACACACATACACACTTAAAATAACTCAAAGATCTGATCGTCGATAATTACTTTCAGCAGATATCAGATGTGATTCGAATTCGATTACATTTTCTCGTTGAATTCGTGTTCGACGACAACTCATAGACTCGAATGTATCAACAATTCGGCGACAGTCAGTTTGCAAGACACATTAATCATGCATTGTGTGCAATTAAAAATAGAAGCGAATTTCAAAATAAAAGCCAAAAATTGCGGTTGTTGTAAAAGCAATGAAAACATAAAGAAAACAATGTTCAGTACACTGTGGTTAGTTAATGGAAGGTCGCTTTTATTCATTTTTAATACAAAAGATGCTTGAAAATGACGCAAAACACAGCGCAATGCCTTCGAGTCAATTAACTAAGAGTCATCTTTTTATGCGACTCAAGGTAAATTCTGTTGAAAAAATGTTTTCACAATGAAATCAATAATAAAAGAAGTGTATTTGAGCAAAGTTCGAGTTTTGTGTGCATTTCTAGCTTTCATCTATAAAACGCAGTGAAATGTGAAATATTAAGTAAAATATTGAATGAAATTGAAAAGCGAAGTGTCGATGCGTTGATTCCTTGAGATAAACGAGTACAGAAGACGACATTCAACGCAAAAGAAACATTTAAATTCAATGCAATATTTCAAAGCAAAAATTTGTTGTGTGACGGTTCGTGAGTTTTGACAATGGTTTGATTCAATATTTTCGCGATAGAAACAGAAACTCGTTTCATTGCGTGTTGTTCATCTGCGTTTCTTGTGTCGCTTAATGGTGATGCGTTCGAAACAAAAGTTCACAAAAGTTAACCTGATTCTCGTGTAAAAACGATACGAACTATTGAAAAGTGTTTGTCTGCATTGCATCAAACAGCGATTAGAGTAGTCGTGGTTTTGTTTTTTAAGTGCTGAACTCATTGCATCCTTTCGAATGACGTTTGTTCGCAAGAAATTCTTTTGATTGCAGTTTCTCAGTTATTAATGATCGTCTCTTCGATTCGCTTTCGATACTCACTCAATTATAATGCTCAAAGTATGGCTCTCATTTGCGATCTGTTATCTTCTTGAAACAAGCATCGTTTGTAAGTGTTTCCTGTTTCATTGAATCGCTTCTGAAAATTGTTCGTCCAAAGTTGCAGCGAGCAAACGATCGGTGAATTCGAATCAATGGAGTGCTTCAATGGTATTTCGAGAAGTCGAAGCGCACAACAACAAAACAATCGAAAGTCTTCTGAATCAGCAACGAGTGATGAAAAAGGAGGAAAGCATTATTCGACGAATGCTTCCAAATAAGGCGAAAATTAGCGCGAAAAAAGGCAGAGAACCCGAAACTGTAGACTTGGCCACAATTAATGAGACGTTCGTTAACATTTTTTCGTTTCCGCGAAATTCTGATTTTAATTCGAAGCTCAAAGAAAAAGCGAGAAACGCAATTGTTAAGAAGTTTCAAGACTTTAACTTGCAAACATTTACTCAAGAATTTAAAAGCAGCAGTTACGGCGATGTCATTAAAGGTGTAAATGTAATCGGCATTAGAGAAGGTTTGCATAGAGGAAAAGTTGGCGATGAAATATTGTTGATTGGAGCTCATTACGACACTGTTTCTACCTCCACTGGAATCGACGACAATGCGAGTGGTGTTGTTGCGATGCTCGAAATCGCCAGAGTTCTTCGCTTTCGCAAGAAACCATTGAACCACACGATTTTATTTGTTGCTTTCGATTTGGAAGAATTGGTCAGTTTTGATAAACTATGTTGAGCGAATTAATTATTAAAAATTAATTTCCAGGGTCTTTGGGGATCAATCGCATTCATTCGCGAATACTTGCTTCCGAAAGAGATTCAAAGAGGCGTAAAATTTATTGGTTCATACATTCTCGATATGGTTCTAAATTACGACACTTCCGTTAATTCACAAACATTGCCCAACGACTTTGTGCTCGTAATTGCCTCCACTTCTCATTCATTATTTCAATGCAATTGAATTCGCAGGCAATTCCAGGCATTACAACGAAGCTTAAGAGTAATAAAAACAGAGGAGATTTCATTTCTGTCTGGACGAGGAAGAATGTAGACACTCCGCTGTTTACCGCTTTATCAAACGCCTGGACTCAATCAAATAAATCATCGAAATACAAATTAATCGAATTTAGAGCTCCTCTTCCTTCCAAGAATCCGTCTCCGAATGATTTATACAGATACGGAACATTCACTCGCAGTGATCACGCATCATTTTGGTACCATGACGTCCACAGCTATGCGGACACTCTTCGAGCAGTCCTATTGACTGATATGGGTTTGTTGTTTTACTGGAATCCATTCTCAGGCATTCAGGTATTCGTTGTCTAATCTAAACTGCATTTAATTTCAGGTCCGTGGCGAGGAGTGAATATGCGATGTTATCACAACTGGTGCGATGATAAACGACGACTGACAAAACAGAATCTTGATTTCTTGAAACACACAATTCAAGTTATGCTCACTGTTTTGACTGATTATCCACCGAATAGTATTCCGAAAAGACGAACAACAAAAAGAACGACGAAAAAGCCGCTGAGAAGGAGAAGAATCGACTAGTGCTCAAAGCATTGTTTGTTGTGCCTAAATGAGTTTATTATACTCATGAAATAAAAGTTACACAGTATTTTTTATACATTCTATTCGTTGTACTTTGTAATTACTTTCAAAAAAATTAACAATAATCAATGTGTGTACAAGTTGCTCGTAGTTTTTTGAAATCAAAGTTCAAAAGAACAGCAAAACGTGTATCAAAATATAACAGTAAAAAAATCAAAAAATCACTGCTATTGCACATAAGAGCATCAAAAATGTATGAAAAACATATTATTATTAGCAAATTGAATCAAATTCAAGTGCAAATTGAAAAGCGAAAATTTTTTGTCAAAAAATGAGCAGAAAAGGCATCTCTTCGTTCAGTCAACATAACTTTTTTTTGTGATTTCAAATATTTTGAAAAGTTATCAAAAAGTTGCATTAAAAATATAATAACACTTTACAGCAGACGCAAAGAATCGGATTTCGCTTTTTCTGTTTGTGACTCTTAAACTTGTTAAACAACAACAAACAGAAGACACTTTTTAACAGACACCGTTATTGCATTGTTTAATGGACGGTGTTGCGACGCTCGCTTCAAATCGTTGTTTGTTATCTTTGTTACTTTTGGCAAAAAAATTCCTTTTGAAAGGAAAATAGAAAAATATTGCAGAGATGTGCAGTGTTAAGATCCATTAACTCTTTGCTTTGTCACAAACGAATGCGAGTCAATGTTTCACGTAAATCTCTGCACGATTCGACACACAATTTTGTTCTGCTTTCTTCCTCGGATCAGAATCAGTTGCATTGAAATTGTTGATCTTTCTCTTGCTCTTCATCGACTCTTTGTCAGGATTTCGGTTTTCACGTCCGTTTCCAAAGACAGTAACCAATTGACAGTGAACTCTGTTAACAATGTGTTACACTCAAATCATTACTCAACATAACCTACTTGACATGAATCGCTGCTTCGTTAATTATTTCCCCATCGCAGTTCCAAACGCTCGCTTTCGATAACTGATAGCTTTGCTTTGTATTCGCAGGGTTTACGATTGGTGTGAATTCGAATTCACGAACTCGGTAAACATCAACAAAATTCAGATCAAACTGTGAAAGATAAAGAAAATTAATTTTATCAATCTCGGAATTTTGAAACTTACAGGACTGTCAGGCATGAATCCAGTTCGCATCATGTATCGTAGATAATTAGCTCTCGAGCATTTCGTTACGACAATCAAATCAGTGCATCCGTTGCCTAAATGGGCGGCTGGAGAAATACCATCTTTTGACATTCCGCAACGACATGTCATTGTTGCAGCATTTATGCCAAGAAATCGTCCTCTGATTTGGACACATGCCGTTCCTTCATCTTCAATAGTTGGTCTGGACGTGATTTCTTTTGCGTATTTTGTCCTTGCAGCAGATTTTGCACACATTGGGCAACTAACGAGGAACATTCGTCAAAAGTTATCAAAAATGATGACACTTACTTTGACGTGCAAACGTCTGAGTCTTTAGGAGATCCATCGATTGTCGAAACGTGCAATCGTAGTTCGCCGCTATACAATTTGTGACCCAAAATCTTTTTAAACCCAGCGTAATCATATCGTCTCGGACCCATCCATCGATTCTTTTCACTCGCTTTCAATGTGTCTCCAAAATATCCGTAACCAAGAAACGAAGTCGCATATCTGATCAACTTGCCTTCTTCTCGGACACTGTGAATTGCACAAACGTCGATATTAACTCTGTTACCCAAGACAATGTGAACAGTAGCAGTAACTGGGCTGTTGTTTCCACATGATGAGAATGCCACCGCATCAGTCGAACCAGCTGGAATAACTCCGATCGTAGTTGTTGGCCTTTCTGGAACATTCTGCAGCGATGTATTTTGATTTGCTTCCAACTGAGCGCGATTAATAATACCGTTCAACAATTCGGCAAACATTCCATCGCCACCGACGCATACAATTGCATCGAACACTTTTATCGGAACATCTACATTTTCCAGCATGTCTCTCGCGTGATTTGCTCTTTGTGTAAGAATGCAATCCACTTCACAACCAGCCAGCTGCAGAATTGGCAATACTTTTCTCTTGTAAATATTAGGCGCTTTTCTTCTTCCTCCATAAGGATTCACAAAAACCAGTATCTTTTTTGGACGTTTAAGTTCTGAAACGAAAAGTTAATCCATCACTTTCAACGGTTTCACGTAACATAAAAAACTCGTTCTTTTCATAATTGAATAGTTCTTGTTTATTCAGTGTCAGCATAAATAAATGCAATGAACTCTTTATAACAAATACTTATTAATGTTGATTCAATTTATGGGCAATGTATAAAAAATGTATCCTTGACCTCAAAGGAAACTTGGGTTGCAATCGATCTCTAATGTTTCGTGCGTGATATATTTTCGGTCATAAATTTAAAGTACACAATTCACTGTTTACAAAACAGTGGCATTCATTGAAATTCACTACTAAAGAATTGGGAAACAAAAATATAACCGAAAAGCTGATCGCGGAGAAGGATGTAAATATTTATAGTCGATTGCATTTATTTCGTGATGTGTTTTACCGCATAGATTAAATTCAAAACGAATAATCAAAACAATTGTGCCAAAGGATATTAAATGTGTCCGCTTTGGTTTTGTTGTTTTGCATTTACATTTGTAATAATCGTTAATGCATTTTCGTGTAATTAATTTAATTTCAAGTATTCGTGTCAAAAACAAAACTCGAAAAAGGCAATTAATATTGAGAAACACAATAACAAACATTCATTTCAAATGCAGACAATCGATTTTTGTGTTTGATCTGATTTTCAATTACTTTTGTTCGTTATGTTCTTTTATTTTTTTGTTGCTTGTTGAAATTCGGGAAAGAAACAAAACTAATGCAATATTCAGATGCAGTGGATGTTGTAATTTGAGTGAATGCAATTGCATGCAAATATGTTTGCATACGTACCGTCAATTAAGCTTCTGGTTTTTATGACCCAGTCGTGCACTGCACTCATGTCGTCGTTTGTATCTGAATCGACATGTAAAGGCAACAATTTGACTTTCCAGCCAAACTCTCCGACCGGTGTCGCGTAGTAAACGCAGATACATTTTACTTTGTTATTGGTATGAGACGACGGAGATTTGGTCGATGAATTCGACGAAATAGAGGCGATCGATGAGCAATTGTTTTCATCGAGAATACAATCACAGAGAAGTTTTCTTCGTTTTCTTTTATCGCAAAAACAAGCTCGCAACGAAATCAGATGAATTAATGGAATTATAGTTGGATCTGTAAATAATTAAAAAACAATTAATTAAATAACGTACGATGGTGATTAATCGTTCATGTGATTTTGAACAAAGGAAGTAAACCAAAAGTTTGAAATTATTATCTAAGCATTGCAGATTAATTAAAAACAAACGTGTATTTGCAAAGAATTTCGGCGTCTACGGTAATCTATAAAAAGCTAATTTATTGCGTTCAATTTATGGTTTTTGTTAGAATCAAAGTAAATTTATTTGTCCCACGCTCTCTGTTTCTGTTATCGTAATAAAATCCAGCAAATTCATATGTTTTCCTAGAAAATCTGCATTGAATTATGTGTTTACTGTCATTTGCAAAAGTTATGTTAACGACATGTTCACATTGTCAAAGAACAAAATTTATCACTTGTTTTTCGTCGAGAAAAATCAATTGAGTTTTTGCACTATTTTAACTAGAGAAATGAAGTATTTTATGAATACACTCACAAAATGATCAGCAAACAAGACACACTCAAGTTTTGAGGAAGTAGAGATAAAAACGAAATAGACTTTGTTTATCATATCAGAAATAAAGAAAATAACGTTGAAAAAGGTGTAAACAAAGGTTAATAAAAAACGTTTCCCTTCTCATCACAATTAATGAGAAAGAGGTGTTTGTGCGTTCCAAGTAAACTCAAAACCTAGATTCGAATTCAAGTTATCATCATTGGTTACATAATGTAAAAAGGATGAAAACCTTCACCCAAAGACACAATATAAAATAAAGAAGTAAAGAAGCAGCAGCAGCTGGGTTCACTGAAAGAACACTTTTCAAACGAGATAATACAAATGATTAAACGAAATACTTTAAACTTTATAATTTAACAAAAATCATTTTTATTTCAGGTTAGCACAATACAAAAAATCGCTTTCAAAGAATTGACTGTCACGAATTTGTAATTAACTTTGTTAATTTATTAAACATTTTCAACAAATACTTCAATTTACGATAAAATCATGTTTTATACTTTCAACAAAGCAAAAAATGCATGGATGTTTTAATGAACTTTAATGTCAATAAATTGTGTCTCATTTATCTCCAAATCAGAAGTAAACAAAGAGTGAAGCAGTTTAAGGGAACAATAGTGAAAACAAAAGATGAAAACTTACGTAAACGTCTTTAAACTTTTGTGTTCATTTCATCTACTACAATACATCTACTACTGTATAATCAAGACTGCAAAAATCTGCATGCACATTTATTCGATATGCAATTATATGTAATGAATCGAAAACAGATTTCACAAAAAACAGGAAAATTTCAGTTGGAACGCGAAACTGGTGGTGCATGCTTCGTTATGGCTTCCGTCTGCAGTATATTATTTCTAATTTTCAGGAAACGATTGACATTTGATATATTTTACATCATTCAGAAGCCAGTTGTTGTACATTAGTGAATCGAAAAAAAATCGAAGGATTCCGTAAATCAGCACTAAATTATAATAATGACAAAGCCACACAGTCTTTGCGTCTTTCAATCTCTTAGGAAAAAGAGTGAACACACAAAGTGAACCAGAGTACAATTATACTCAAGTGCACTTCATTTATTCAAAGAAGTTGCGTTTGACCCGTAATCTTATCGATAACATCGTCGTCGAGCGTAATTTGAAGCAATTTTTACTGCACTCACTGCAGATTAGAGTGAAAGGGAAATAAACCACAAAAAGTAAGATTATACAGGGAAACGTAAGAGAATGAAACGTGGAACAAACGAATTACATTCAACTGTGTTCAGCACATTCAGTTCAATACGTAACGTTTTGATACATTCGTAAGTTCACAATATGTTCAAAAGCAGCTGTTGTTCTTGTTAAACATTTAATTACATTGTGATTCGAGTTCATAAATTACAGCATCAAATGGATTACATGCCAACGAGTCATTTTTTATCGTTACAGGAAAAGTGTGAAAAATGTCAGTCAGTCACACTTGTTTACAATTCGCTGTTGAAAGTACTAAAAATTTATTTAGTACACAATTTCGAGAAATGTTCATGTCATTCTTTTGTGAAAAACGACGCTTGAATGTGAATCGAGTAAAGGTGAGAACGAGTGTTCAGGGAAATAAACAACAATTTATGCAATCACAATAAAGCCGAAAAGAAGAAAAATAAATCCCGTGGAAATGAAATCTTGCGAAACGCAGACAATTGCTAAGCATGCTTACTTTATCTGTCTCATATTTCTTTTTTGTCACAGTTGCGACAAAAGTTTGTCTGCTAAACTGATAAGACTTCACCGCAATACTAATTCAAGTCATTTTAAACAATTATGTTCAAATTTCAGTACAAATAAAAAATTGAAATGCATTGAATGCGAACACAGGCATTAGCACAACGTCATTCATTTTATTTTGATTAATAATGAAAATGGTGTGTCAGCCGGAGGCTAATTTATTAATTCAATGTTTACTTTTTGTATTCATATATTTTTTATGTGGTAAACTTCAATTTAAATTTATTTCACTTGAATTCAACTTTTTCCATTTATTCAGCGTTAATGCATTTGATTCTCTTTTTACTTTTTCTCGCAGATTAGCCTTACTCAGTGTATATTTACTTAAAATTCATTCATTGCAGTTACTGCGATATGATTGACAGAAACTCTGTGGAAGTGAACAGTAATTGCATTGTCAGGGAGAAATGAAAGTGCAGCCTTCGATTTCCAATAATGCTTCAATGTCCAATCGCTCAAATAAAGTATACAATTAAATGAAAGTGAAAAGGTAAAACCATAAAGCATGAAAGTGTACGTGTGTTGTGCACATGTGTTTATGTTATACAAGGATTGTATTGTTCAAACTGCTGTGTTTTATGCATTTATAGTATAATTGCACTTAAAAATAGTACTTAAATGAATAAGCCTTTCAATTAATAAACAAATTGAAGTGAAAAGTAAATATTAAAAAAGAAAAGACAGCAACGCGATTTGTTTGCAGAGGTCAAATATTGAGAGAATAAAAATGAAAATGGTTCGTCGATAACCTCAAAAACAGTTCTCAGCAAATCGCGCCGAGTTTCACTGCGAGTCTCAAATTGTCCCAATTATGTGTTTGCTTTGCTTTCGATTTCAAAGCAGCATTTGTGTGTAAAACGTGCAAAAAGCAAACACCTTAATTTTCAATAAAAGCAGGAAAATGAAATTGCATTTCAGTTGAACTGCAAAAAATTGTGTTGTTCATTACAACAAAGCAATTGCGACGACTTCCTGCTTTCCGGACACAAATTGTGAGAATTTTATATCTCAACGCATCACATTCATTAATATTTATTATGCAAAAGTAGAGGAGATGCAATGTACGTTGATTTCATCAGCAATATTGCCAGTCAGTGCGTTACATGAAGTATTACACTTTCGCTGTTACTGATAAATGGTGTTATCAAAATATGCATAACACATTGAATGTAAATGCGAAATAGGTAAACGCAAAACAGCAACGAAATGGAGACATGGATCGATGTTCTTTGCCCTTAAACATTTCTCGATTGTGCAAAGCTTTGGAAACAGAATACACGTGAAATGAATTAAGATGAAATTGACGTCGAATTAATTGAATTTCAATCTAAACCTTTCTGCACCAACGACAGCAGCAAGAAACACACGTGTTACAAAATTCCCAGTGAAGGTGACTTTCAACGTTCAAATTTCGTTCGTCATTAAATTTTTTAATTTCAATTAGAATGCCTGAAAGAGTTGTAAATGCGGTGTTCGTACAAATCTTATAAAAAGTTGTTTCATCGTGTAATGTTAATTAGAGTGAGAATGGCGATGCATTTCTCAGCTCACTCTTTCGCTCTATTATTTAACGTTTAAAAATAACAGTCCAATTATTATTATTATGTAAGTAATTTGTTCAAAGTTAAGCTTTTAATAACGATTGCGACAATCAAACGTTCACTGAACTCCTCTTTTTGACGAATGATTGAAACAATCGCAATCACAGTCAATGAAACGATTGTGTCACAGTCTTTTAATAATAAATTACTTGTGGATAACACGTCTTGTGTATTGATTACAGTCAGGATGCACCTTTAATCGCGGTCTAATATTGCGTGAACGACGATTGTTGTTTGACACAATATATTCGATTCGATTACATGAAAGCGTGCTATAGCAATGTTCGATTTCTTGTAAACAGAGTGAGTGAGGATGCGAACAACGAGGAATAAAAATAAGCATCGCAGTGCTGCACAAATCGTTATTGAATCGCGCGTTACACGAATTTTGTGTGACAGCTGATTTTTCGTAAACAAAGAAAGTGAATGCAATTCGCATTCGATTTTACTTACGGTTCGGTGTCTCTTCGTTCTCCCAAAAGATGCAATTGCAGTTAGCGGTTATTTTGCATTTTTTGCCTTTTACTTTAAATGTATTCGAATACGAAGCAGCGCTGATTTCGTCCTTCATTTTCGAAACGATTCTTTAGAGTTGCACAGAAACGAATGGCGAGCAAATGGCATTCAATGCACTGTTTACAGACGCGTTTCGGACGTGGTCTTTAAACGAAAAAAGGTGGAAAACAAAAGAAGGAAAAAGGATAGGAATGGTGTGCGAACCGTTCGAGCACCGTTCGCGATACGAATGTTGCATTCGTTATTCGCTCGTTTCGTTAAGCATTCGTTTTTTAGCAACGAAATAACTCGAGACTCGACACTCGACGCAAACTCGTTTCCAGTGTTCGCTGTTTGAGTGCAACACTCGTTTTTGTTGTGAATCGCAATCAATGCTTTGATACGGCAAAATAGCAGTGAACGTCGAAAGAATAAAACTTGAATAATAATAATTGTAGGCTGTGATACTTTTCACTTTCAATTCACTGCCTTCTCGACTCACAATTCAAATGCATCCAATCAATTGAACTTTAAGAAAAAGATCTTTTTGCATTGCGTTGCATCGATGTCACCTCTGAACGCAAAACAGGTCACGGCAATCGATTGCCGATTTGCTGACATTTGTGCGTTCGAATGCGATTCTCATTTTTTATTGACAGTTCAGTTCATTGCAAACACGCAGTGTGTGCAATTTTTCAGAGATCAACGAACCAGTGTTCCGTTCCGTCTTCCCTGAACACACATTTGCGGCATCTGATTTGAGAGACATGTTTCGTGTGTGCAGTGGTGTCGTTTCTGGTTGTGCAGCTCTCCAGAGGAAAGAAAGCGATTCAGCGATCGTTACTTGATTGCCAGCAGCGTTCGCTCATTGAAAGCGAAATGAAGATTAGCTAACTGTGACCCATTTTAAACATTTTGCTTTAACAATGCTGCAACGTAAACAGACGACTAAACACTCCTTTCACTGTTGCTTTCGTTCGAGAAAGTATTGGAAAGAAGTGTTTTAAAAGTGGGCCAATATTGGCGCTCGTTTTGTGAATATGACGTCAAGTCTCGCGTTCGTTTAATCGAACAATTCATTCACTTTCAATGCTGTCGACAATTGTTTGCTAAATTAAACATTGGAAATAATCGAACTTTGATTAATTAATGACGTGACAGTCATTTAATAGAATCACACAATTGTATTCTGCGCCGTTTATTGTTTTAATACATTTTTTCCTGTTTCAACATAGATGCTAACAGGGCAGCGACAAACGTCACACAAAGGTACATTTTAAACTGAAACATTGCTTTCCCCGAAATTAATACTGCAAATTGTGTTGACGTGTGAATAAGCAATAATGCACTCGAAATAAAGTGTTGTCCATGTTTTGCTGTAGATAAATTTAGAACAAAATTTGTGCAACTTGAAGCGGTCTAATTTTCTAAATGTCTCGTTAATTAGAAAAAGTTGCTCTCTATGTACAGTTTTGGGGCATTCATATTTCGTGTGCCAATTATAGATCAAGCGCTGCCACGAATCCAATAAAATTAATGCACGCGACAATTAGTGAAATTGTGACATTTTCGACGTTAAATAAACGAACGTAAATAATGCCGAACAAATGAACACCAGAACAGAAGTCTTACATTGAAATACTTTCCGAACAACGATTGTCCTCCAGAGGAGTGTTAAAAGCTAAGATTAAAAGGAATGAAAGCTTGTTAGTCTATCGTTAACCACGTACTTTCCAACGAAAGGATGTTCGATTTGAAAGTTATGGGATCCTCAAAAAAAGAGATGTTTTTCGGAGCTCCATGGAGGCAGAGGTAGAGCGGAGTTGGAGGTGGATGCGGATGTTTGCAATTTGCATCATGTAAATTGTTGACATTTGATAAACACTGCAAATCACTTATACTGATGGAAATTGGTCGTTATTATCGGATAAACCGGGGGTAACATCCGAGGAAATGTCGGATGTGGAGGTAGAGTTATGGAAGTAGAGGCAGAGCCGAAGGTTGTGATTATTTGTTCGAGCCGCAGGTGAAGATGGTGTTTAATAACTTCAAATC
>NCKV01000967.1:0-12594 GCA_003675905.2 Leptotrombidium deliense
TCTCCATAGGAATACATTAGTGCCAGGCAGACTGGCAGGCATGCCTGCCATTTGTGCCGAATTTGGACGAATGCCTGCCCAAGTGCCAACCCTAGAAACAATCAATGCAAAGGCATAAGAAATCAAATGAGTTATACTGTAATGAACCCTAAACCCATGAAAATTGTGGCAATCTATTTTATGCCATTGAAATTCAAAGAAGC
The DNA here is from genome assembly GCA_003675905.2 of Leptotrombidium deliense. Taxonomy (NCBI): domain Eukaryota; kingdom Metazoa; phylum Arthropoda; class Arachnida; order Trombidiformes; family Trombiculidae; genus Leptotrombidium; species Leptotrombidium deliense. Next base: position 204 of record NCKV01000967.1, read on the forward strand.
ATTGCACTCTTCTCAATGCATATCGCGAAACTTGTGCTCCAATTTTTCTTCTCAAAGTGTAGTTACGAAGAAATTTCGTAATTTGAATATTTCGAGGCGAAATTTTTATCGCTTCAAATCTTGTTAAATAACAAAAAATGTTTGAATTTCTTTTGCAATCAAGCAAATCCAATGAAAAGTCGTAAAATATTTGCAAGTTTTTTTCTGTGAAGTAATATTTATGCACAGACATGAATATTTCAAAAGGAACATAATGATAAATATTACGAATTGTGAAATTATTTGGACAAATGCAGGCTTTTAATATTCATTTATTACTATTTTTATTCACAAAGCAATAAGGAAAGTAAAAATGTGTCGAAAACCTAAAAATAAAGCAAATGAGTCAGAGTGAGTTGGAAGTGAGAATCAATATTTTAAAAATCGCATTGCAATAATTTTGTTATCGCACAATTTCATGTCAAATTAATATTCAGCAATAATTAGTCAAAAACAGACAGGAAACAAAGTTTAAAACATTTTAATTCCAATTATTTTCTGAGCTTTACATCATTTTAATGAATTAAGCAAAATAAACAATGAATAAATTCAGCTCAGAAATGCGACAGCATTAAAATCACAGAATTTCAAAATTTTAAAAATTGTTACTCACATAAGCAACTATTTTTTATTGACGCAGGATTAATACAACGTGAAGAAACATTAATTTTGAATGAGCATCGAAAGACATCAAATTATGAAACTTTTACTGTTTCAAACACAAAGTTGCAACATAAGTCTCAAATGGAGTTCGATGTGAGATGACATTTTACTTAAACAGCACAGATTATTGCAAAGATATTAAAATATTATTTCTAAAATTAATAGGATTTTACTTAGAATATGTTTAAACTCTTTATCGTTAAGTCAATATTTTTGTGTTTCGGATGATTAGCTTAAATTAGTTTAACGAATGACTTTAGCAAAAATAAATTTAATGAAAACTAATAACGAAAGCAGAGATTAAGTGAGTGGAAAATGAAGAAAGATGATCAAACAAGAACTGTTAACTGTGTAAAGACTGAATATGAATGAATATGAAGTTATATAATACTTCATTTTTATATTCAACGTTTATGAATAAGCTAATTTTATGTATAATAAAAGCGGTTTATCTCGATTAAGTACCATACACACATATACTTATTTTTGAAAATAAAACTTGCTTCAGTAAAAAGTGCAACGAGTCAATGAATTGTAGCAAATATGAACAAAACACACTTGTAACAGCTGTGATGAAAAACAATATTTATACCAGAGATGTCAACTATGAGTGACTCACTAACCATGGCAAAACTTAACTCATGAAGTAAGTAGTTGAATTGAAATTAATTGAAATAATCAACATATAATAGTACTTTAACGTCTATTTAGGCATATTAATGTAGTAAAACTTGCATTTAAAGACCACCGTCGGGAATATCAAAATTGGTATCGAAATACAAAAAGCGCGATTTTCAAATTTTGAGAGGAAAAATATAATTTCAGTTTCTGTGTTATGAGACTCACTCAAGAATGGACATTAATTTACACGGTAATACAAATTGCATAGCTAACTGCGTAGGAAATATTCACTAACAAGTAGGAGAAAATCGAGATTGCTTATTCTGATCAATATTCCCCTGTTAATTTTGTTATTTTTTAATATTTCAACAGATTTAGGTGTCAACAGCTAAAAATTTTTTGTTGTCTTTTAATACAAGTACATACAAGTTAATACAAGTGTGGGGACAAAAATTAGTAGTCTTCTTCTCGTTTTATACAAGTGATTTTATGATTTTATACAAGTTAGAACATGAACCGAGTATGATTTTTTGCACCCAGCTCTACCCATACCCGAGAATGACTGAAATATTTTACCCGGTTACCCGGTCGAAAAGCATCATCTAATTAATAACTAACGCGATGGCGAGTAAATGGACCACTGATGGAGTATTAATTTTCCACAATACTTTCCGGTGTCATGTTTGCTGAAGAAGTAACACTGCATCTGTCGTCAATCAAAAAAATTCACTCTCTAAATCAACAAATGTTTTTAATGTTTCTGTTGTGAAATAACAGTAACTGAAAAATTCCGGGTATAAAAATCTGTACACGGGCTGGGTAACCAGGGTCTTTACCTATACCCGGTTCATGCTCTAATTCAAGTTCTTATACATTAGTCACTATATACGTTTGTTTAAAGGATGGTATTCTAATACAAGTGGTTTCGAGGACAAGACTGTATTTAAAAAATTAAATATAAATTCAAACATTGGCCATTTTAATCGCCAATAATTCGTATGTTGAAACAATAATAAATTGTCTAATTAATTGCGTAAAAAGTAAATGCACTATTTCTTCAGAACTTATTAAAATGAGTTGTACTAAACACAGAAACAGTTTATAATCGTCAGTATGACGTGGAAAAATGAAGGATTGTAATAAATGTGCGTAGTGCAGTAGAGGCAGTTAGTGTTCACAAATTTGACAAATTTGTGTAAAGTTAAAGTTGTGAATTTCTGATTTTAATTTTTTTTCGGGTGTAAGCTATTTAAAACAATGCCTATTATAACCAATCATGATGAATTTGGCTAAAACTAAGTATTACTTAGATAAACTAAGGGCAAAAGTAATTAAGTACAAAATCTGTAATTGACAAATTTTAATTGCTGAAATTTTGTCAATTTTATTAGAGAAAAAATTTGAAAGTTTAAAATGATTTTTAATGTCAGTCAATTGTTTGATGCTCTATTTTAATATTTGCGAAAGTATTTATTATCATTGTTTTTCAAAATTATGAAAAATTGATTTTTTGTTAACTTCACAAATTTATGAACAATTCACAAATTTGTTACATTTTTGTGTTTCGTGAACACTGGAGGCAGTAAATGCAAGACAGAAACAAATTAATTATTCATTTCCGAAAGCATAGTTTTGTGCTCAACTTGTGCAGCATGCCGACACACAGAAATCGGAACACTGCTTGTTTCGTAAGTTTTCGCTTTGACTCAGTTATAAATCTGTAAGGTTAGCGTGTTTCTCTAACCAAAAGGAATATTGCCCTTAGCTGACTTTTATGGATACTTGAGTGAAATAAGTCCAATGGGAAACGGGAAGTTATGTGTATTCTTTTATCTGCTTCACTTGATTCGCAAACATTATTTCGATTCCGCGTTTGTGTTGTTTTCTTTGATTATAAACACGTCATCGTTAACAAAAATTGAACGTGCATCGATCTATCGAAATAAAAAAATTATTACAGCAAACCTTTGTAAAAAAAGGCGATTAAATAAACTCAACGATTCAAATTATGACAATGTAATTAACGATAGTAGATGTGTGTCTCATCGAATTAATTTAGATCAAAGAATGTAATTAGAAACTATACTCACCATAATTTTTTGACATGTTAGTAAAAACTGAATTTGACCAATTTTGACTTTTTAAAACTATTTTCCAGAGCTTATTAAATGTCATGAGTATCAATTTCAATTAATTCGGTTCCTGACTTTATACTGACACGTGCTTCAGTTCACTTCATGTTGACATAATTCCAGTAACCAGAAACCACTAGAACGAAATGTTCAACACACTTGATTAATTTTAAACTTATATTCATTTGATTTCTCGTTATTTTCTATTCGCAAAATGAAACATACATATGTATCTTATAGAAAATTCATAATGCTTTTTTGATGCCGTTATTTTTATATATAACGCGTGTTCAGAACAATGCTGCTTTAAAAAGTTCAGTAATTAGGTTTACAGTAAAGATGCAAAAGTGAAAAGTGAAAATTAGTGAATCACTGAAATTTCACTTACTTTAACTTTCTAAGTGAAAAGCGAGTGAAAGTGAAATAATTTTAGGTGAATTTTAAGTTTCACTTTTTTCTAATCCCTTTCAACTATAATAATTTGTACTCTAATCTTTCGACTCTAATTCCTTTTCCAATTGTAACATACACATATATGTCTTATGCACTCATGATCACCAAATATTATCCTCGACACAGTTATATCAATAAAATGAAAAGTGAAAAAGCGAAAAGTTAGTGAATAAAATTTTTGGTTGGTGATGAAATACTATAGTTTACAGTGCATCAAGTGTATTTTAGAATTATAGTCAAATCATTATTAAGTCGCGCACTTTGTTTAAAGAACGGCGTTTGTGATAATGTTAAATAATGTATTTCACACCCGACACGGACACTCATCAAGTTAGTAAACTTAATTTACTGCGAATGACGTAGACACATTGGGAATTCATTTCAGCTTTCCAAATACAATGAAACCTCTTGATTAAAAGCACCAATGTTTAGTCTCAACTGTCCATAATTGAAAGTTGTATCGTATTAAGAGTGACAAATTCTTAATTTAATGTTATGTGCTGCTTTTCATTCTTATCGTGTTTCAATGCGATTAATTCAACGAAAGACAGAAGATAAGTGTGTTTAAGGAAGTGGTGTCCATAATTCAGAAGGCATTGATTTAGGTATTTCACTGCGTTTGCCTGACCTTTACTATTCACATTTGTAAAATGCATTTATTTACACTTAAACATGCGGCGGCGAAAATGCGAAGGAGTCAAAAACACAATTGAAATAAAATTTAATTTACCTTGACAATAGTACGCTGTACATGTAAATGCATTCTACGGAATACATTTATTTCGAATTTCAGTTTCAAAAAATTTCTTTTGTAACTTTGCTTAAATTACACTTTCAATCAAAACTAATTTTAATACGTGGTAAAAGATTCGAAAATGATTCAAATGAGTCAAAATTCACAAAAAAGCATTACGTTGAACAAAAAAATTATCAAGAAGTATTTCATTTAAAATACTGAGAAATAAAATACATTAGCATAAACTTTTGAAATAAATAGAGTTTAAGTTTTTTATATACAGTTGAAGTACAAAAGATGTGATCTAGTGTTAGGCTTGATGAAAAATTTACACAATTTTTCGATCGTAACTGTACAGATCTCTTTCAATCGAATTCACATTTAAATTCAAACATTTTAAAATTACATTTGCCGTGTTCACGTATTGAGACATTGTGTAGAAAGCAAATATTCAAAGTGAACAAAAATTTATACATTTATTGCTTTACAATAATGCGTTTCAATCGTAAAAAGATTTTTAAATCGTGAACGTAATTTTGTCTCGCATATATCACCAATAACAAATTTGAAAGACAAGACTGCATTTGGAACATGAACAGTGAGAAAAAGATTAGAAAACGTAAAACAAACAGATTGAAGTGAAAAGCAATGGACATTTTCAAACTTTAACATTCATTTTATTTCCAGTTCCACCCACCCACATGTTGCAAGATGTCTCATTACGAAACTTAGGTATCAAAACATCGTGTAAATATAGAAATTGATCTTAAACAAAATCCATTCTCAGACTGTCTCATGGAGTAAAAAATTGACATTACGCAGGGTTTTATAATTGCCTGCTACTTTAGTAAACGATTTAAAATGTCAAATGTTTGAAAAGATGTTTTGAACAGATGGTTTTATTAAAGAATATATTACAAAGTCTCAAATACGATTTCGATTATCACAAGAACAATATTATTTTTAATTAAAATTGAACAATCGAAGCATTTTCAATCAAACAAATACAATGAAATGTTCTTTCATAAATATAATTTGATGCATTATTTTTCAAATTTGCGATGACTGTGGACTGTTTTTAACCCAAATTTTTCATTTAATTATCATTGACACAGTTTGAAAAATTTTAAAACAGACAGACTCCAAATTATTAAATTTTGCAAGTGCTGTGCAAAATACTGCAATAAGCTCAATATGATTAATATGACTATTTTCATAATGTCCAAAACCGCATTCGCTTGAAATGATGATTACACCAATTTTAAAATAAGCACTAAGGATAAATGATGCGAATATGTAATTGACGAGAAAATTGTTTGTCCAAAGCTGTACAAAAACTGCTAAAAATAGACTTTTTGAGTAATTAGAGAACACCGGTCAATGTAATTAAAAATAATCTTTGCTGTTTTACTAATTATCGCGAAAATGTCTGTGTAATCTTGTATAATTTCTCTGCGATAATTATTAAGAGAGATATTCAATTTCTCATTCAGCACTCTCATAAAAACAGACTACATGTTTTGTTGCATCTTGTTTCAGACTGTTATCAGACAGTCAACGTCAAACTTTTGTCAAAGTGTCAAAAGAGCAAATGGAATTGATGTTCAAATTACATTTACACTTTTTGTGATAAATGGAATATTCTAGGTGAACAAGTAAAATACAGATTATTTGTGATCAAAAAAGTGTACACTAAAATATTTTTTATTGTGTACACGTGTAATTTTTTCGATTTTTTGAAAACAGACCATCTTCTACTAAAAACCAAGCTCTGAAATTTAATTTAAGTGAAAATAGAGCCAGAAAATAGTGAAAAGTGTAATCAAAAATAATAAACTGATAGTTGAGGTAGCAATAGTGGAGATTGCATCAATCAATGTTTTTATTGTGTCGCAGACTTCCGAATGTGTGATCGAAAGCGAAGTCATTCTCGTTATACACACGCGTTAATGTAAACCAAAAACAAATGTTTTGATTCGGCGATATATACTCGAGCCAAGCGTGTATACGAAAATAATCAATACTTGTTATTTTACTGAGAGTTTTTGTAAAAAGGCTATTTTGCGGAAAACATCGCGTAAATGTATACCATTACGATTCGAAAGCACTTATTGACATCAGAAAACATAATGATCATAATTTTGTATCTGCTGGTTATTATTTAATGGATAGTTTTCCGGTGATCTTGTCACAATGAACTGTACTACATATGTGGTTGAATATACCTTTACTAATAAAATTGAGAGCTATTAAATATTTACAAAATGTTTGTCGAAAATTGTAAACTTACCGTATTACTTCGCTTTATATAACATGTTGTTAAAAGTGAATGCGAAAAAGTAAAGTTGACGTATAACAACATGTTGTTTACCTGGAAATATTTTTTTATTATTCAGTATTTATCAAAAATACATGATTTTAGGCCTACTGGCGAAAAACCATATTTTGGTGAATCATTTCTAGAACATATGCGGTGCAGAATGTATCTAGAGAGGTTGCGGTGCACCAACTAGAGAATGTGAGTAAAACAGTAAAAAAGGAAAGTCACGTGTAGGAAGACAAAGATAGAAGATAAGAAAAGAAAACTATCAAAGGTTCGCATTATTCACATTAATATGCAACAATAATTTTTTGTCTTCTTTGATTCTGCAAATAAAGCATTTGCATTGTTTGCTAGACTCAATCAAAAAACCTTTAACATTTTTTGTGCGTGAAATTTTTTCTACGAACCTTGTTGGACTTTCATTTTCATTACAGCCTGAAAATTGTAAAAAAGTGATTTATCGTACAAAGTTACGTTTAACTTATAACTTGTAAAATCATTAATGAATATTTATTCTCAATTGAAAAATAAGTTAACTTAAACAACATCCTCTTTTAAGTGACTTTGCGAGTGATTTATACGAAGTTTGTGTACAAAGTTTACAATTTCACCACATTGAACAACTTTCTCAGAAAAGTAAAGCAGACAAAACCACATTCACACAAAATTTATTGACATCGAATAAATTTATCGGAAATTTCAATTTGAAAATTTTTTCTCCTTTTGTTGTGCGTAGAATAGATTAAAAAACAAACTCAAGAGTGATTGAAGTTTTCAATGAAATCGTGGATTTTGCGCCGAAATGCAACGAAAGTCGAGTGTAACGCAAATGCTTAATCGCGAGCTTTACATTGCATTGATCGACTAACAGTCTCCAAAATTCTTATTCCTCGTTTTCTGGTCAAAACAGTTACTAAACGTGTTTTGATTTTTTTATTGTGATTTTGTCTAATATTCTCAGTATTTGAGATTTGCGTTTGCAATTATGGTCACCATTCGTAGGATTTGCACATTTTTTCAACTCGTACTTGAATCGGAGAACTTAGAAATGTGATGAAAGTCTTCAGGAAAGCGGCTGTTGGCGAAGCGGTCGTGAAAAGCATATTAATATTATTGTCGAGTTCGAGAATCATTGGATGCGAAATATGTGTGAAGCTGACTGGACAGTCAAATTGCAGCATCGAAGAGAATGTCTACTCAACTCGTTGTCTAAAGACATTGTATTCACTTCCGCGGTCTTCATACATTTTCAACGAGAATTATGTTTGTTCGTGTGACTCGAAATGCGATCTTTATGACGACTGTTGCCTTCCGAAAGGTAATGATGGCTTTTTAAACAGATCTTCGTCGAAAAATTTCGAATGTATCGATTTGCCGGGAGTGAATTACTCGATATTCGCCGCATACAAATGCAGTTCAAACTGGCAAAACAAAAACAGAATCGCTGCGTCTATTAAGGAAAAATGCGAGCAAAAGGCAACTCATTACATACAAAGCATACCAGTGTTGAGTAACCAAACTAGAATATTCTATAAGAACATTTTTTGCGCGATTTGCAACTTTGATGAAAGAGTGCATAACTGGTCTTCTCAACTGCAATGTGATACGAATGAAAATGAGTACCAATTTCCCTGGAAATCGAATGCCATCAGCAAAGAATTATTCAAGAATATAGCGCGTTATAACGAAACATCGCATTCGTGGTTGCTTCTCGTAAACAGCTCTCAATATGAATGTTACCTCAAATTTCCGGACTTTGAATTCAATATTTTGGTGAATAAACTGAATGCACGACCATGCATTCAAAACGTAAACAGTTGTCCGAAGCACTTTCCACATGAACACATTATAAATGATTGCGTCTCACACACATCTTTGGTCAAATTCAAAAAGGAACAATCAAACGGTGACGTTACTGTGAAAGTGTACAAAAACAAATTTTGTGCCATTTGCAACAGTGAACTGTTGAAGAACAGTATAAATGGATCGCAGAAGAAATTGAAAAACAGTCCGAAAGGAGGACAAAAGCTGTGGTTCCAGCTGTTGCTTGATTTCAATATAGGAACCGGCGATGGCATGTATGTAGGCGAGAAGAGTTATTGTCGCTTTAAAGATGGCAAATTTTATAACCCTTTAAGAGAACAATGCGAAACGTACGTTTGTCACGCAAGCATCTCATCAAATTCAACTTTTTGCAAAAATTTCGTGAAAGTTGAGACAGGATATGAAAAATGTTCGAACGTGAGCCTTCAAAGAAATGAATTTGTAGTGAACAACGACGGTTCGCTGTCTATAAACAAAACATTGAAAGTGTACTCAAAGAACAGTTACTTGTTGCGAGAAAAAGACGATCACTACTTTCAAGTAGTTCTTTGCGAAAACGAAGACATATGGCTTTTTCCAACAAATTTGTCCGAATGGAAGGCATTCGCAGCGAAACTGATACAAAGACTTTCAATCGCATGTCTGACAATTCATCTGATAATTTATTGTTCGCTGCCAAAGCTGCACAACGTTCCGGGAAAGTGTTTGATGTCACTTTCTTTTTCTTTGCTAATGGCTAACCTATTATTTATGCTGGCAACGAATGCATCGTTGATGCAAAATCAGTACATCTGCATGCTGGTCGCGTTGCTCATGCACTACTTCTATTTGGCGTCATTTTTTTGGATGAATGTTATTTCGTTCGATGTTTACAACTGTTTCGACAGCTCGCTTCTCGCGTTACGCAATTGGGATAATCGTTGCTTTCGAAAATATTTTGCGTACAGTTGGCTAATGCCTGCGTTGCACGTCATCGCAGCCTTATATTTTGATCTGTTCACAGTTGACAATATTTTTCAACCTCTTTACGGCCTCCGCTTCTGCTGGATTAACAGACGTACAGCTTTGCTCATATATTTTGGCGTTCCGCTAACCGCAATAATTACGGTAAATACCGTCTTTTTTACATTGACAACAATGAATCTCATAAAAACAAACTGCGAAACGCGTTTCATACGCAAGAATAACACCGAAATTAACATCTATTTGCATTTAAAACTTTCGCTGACAATGGGTTTGACGTGGATTTTCGGCATCGTTTACACATTCACTGGAAGTCAATTGTTCTGGTTTCTATTCATTGTATTCAACGGGTTACAGGGAACTTTTATTTTCATCGCGTTCACATTGAAAAGAAAAATTCTCGAAAATGTACTGCAAAAGTTTTACTTCAAAACGAAGCCGTTGAAGAAATCACTGTCAATCAGTTCTTCTGTGAAATCTGTATTCGGATATAAATCGCAGTCCAAGTTTTAGTGTAACATCAATGAATTTATTGTCTTAAAGTGCAGAATTGTGTAACAAAATCATAAAGATGTATTATTTTTGACATTGGTTAATTTAGCATTTTCATCTCTTTCGAAACATTGTAAATATAAAAGTAAACAATAAAAATGTATTAATTCTGTTAAGAACAATAAAACTGTTCATATTTCGAGCAATTGCGAACGAATGTCAAATTTATGACATTAATCTCAGTGATTTTGTATGTGCATGAAATTTCGAAATCGAATCGATATTCGCAACGTTTTCTCAACGTGACTGGAGAAACTCTTCAATTTAATTAAAGTCTACTATGAATATTATATGCCATCAAATTTCTGCGTAACTGTTTTTTTAACGATCATTAACTCATTAAAAAGACACTTCTTTCAACACATTTAATGAATGCAATGTTTTAAGTGACAAAACCTTCAAATGCGAAGGCAACGAATTATAAAAAGCAAAAGAATTTATGTCTGAACATAGAACATTTTTATTAGTCTAGCGATGAATGATGCGTCTCATTAGTCTTAACTTTACGCTGTACATCATTATACACACGCTGCTTTGTTTATGTGTTCATGGTTACGCAAATTGTCTCAAATCCAAAAATTAAATAACTATTTTAAGCTTAAAATAATCTAAAATCGATTGTTAGTCACATTGAATAATTTCACTTTTGTCTCGTCAGGTGCAGGTTAAACAAACATGAACTTTAATGTTTTGTTAATTTTTAAAAAAATGATTATTATTAATCTTTGTCTCTTAACTAGAACAAAAAAATAACAGCAAATAAAGAGCAACATTGTTATGTAGTTATAGAATTTGCACACTGCCTGAAACCAATTAGAATAATTTGAAAATATCTTCCATGTTATAATGAACACAAATAATTCACTAATTAACGCAGACATTGCCTTGTCGTTGCTCGTGTTCTCGTTTCAATTAAAGTTCTTAATTAAATTGTAAATAGAAGACACGAATTCGCTTGCCAACATCATGACTACAGTTTTGCACTAATAACATCACAAGTTCGAAATTATGTCGACTTGAACTTTCGATTTCATAACATTTTAATATATTCAAGAAATGATTCGAAAAGCAATAAAAGTTCAAGACGACGATTGCATTTGCTTTACTATTTATTCAAAGCGGTTTATACTATAATGATCCATGAAATAAATTTCGCTTTACATAACTCTATCTACATAATGTTATCAAACATGTGCATTCAGGAAATATATCATCTCAATTATTAAATACTGCTATAATCGAACTTTTCTTAGCGACTAAGTCGTTTCTTAAGCCAAATTTGAGATGAAAACAGATTACAAGCATAATATATACTTTATTTTATCATATTACATGTTTAATTTATGTTGCAACTAAGGACAACATCCTAACGATAATATTGCCCTTATGTCAACAAGATTTAATTTGCGTAATAGAATTTGTGGCACAATGTCGTGTATGAGAGGAATCACAGTTTCTTGAAATCGAAAGGAAAAATTTTTGCTTTCACTGTAATTTAATAATGAATGTTGAAATGAAAACGTAATGTGTTCAAAAGCAATTTGTAATTGTTTTAGAAGTACGTAAGTATAAAAAATAATTTTGGATTATTTATTGTTTACGCAACTGTTGAACAATGAAGAGCAAAATGAGGTAACATTAAGTGAATGAAAAACGTTTTGTTCTTTAATCCTTTTTATTACACATTTCTAGAATTAAAAGAAGTGTTACTTCAATGTTTTTTTAACAACAACAATGACAATGCATCAGTCTTTTGGGAATGAAAAGTTAAACATAAGAAAAGCTTATATTGATCTCAACAAGTGTTACCTGGATTCATCGATTGCTTTATTTTTCGAAACGGTTTCAAAACACGAAAGATTCGAAAAACATTAATAGACAACTAATGAAGAACTTAAAACAAACATAAAACGAATGTAAACAGCAGATGAAGAAAGAGCTCGTTTAGTTGATTGAATACTTTTTCATAACTCGTATATAAATGCCAAATATTCGGTCTTAGAAAGTTAACAAAACTGAACGAAAACTAACGAAAGAGAAACAAATTAGTGTTCACTTATTATTTCACGTTTTCAGACGAATTCG
>NCKV01000969.1:0-12595 GCA_003675905.2 Leptotrombidium deliense
CTTAGTAAACCATTATTCTGAAGAGGAGATTGCAAACTCACGTTTCGCTTCACAGTGAAATGCGAAAAGGAAAAGGAAATCACCGCACAGCGCTTAAATAGCTTATCATCGGGAACATTGTGAAAGTGCATTCGATGAGTGGCGTTGCGAACGTTAGAGACGCGATTGCATAACGTAAGGAGTGGCGAATCGGTGCTGCAGTCGATGTCGTCTCCTCAAGCAGAGTTTGTTTCGCTTTTTTCGGTAAACGTTCATTAATCGACTATCTTCGCAATTTTTTCATCAATTTCAATTTGGACATCAAACAAACAATCGAAGTTCTGTGTAACTGCTTAAATTTTGAATTATTTTTTTGAGGCTTTAAAAGGAGAGACTAAAAATGACTGACGATTGTGAAGAATTTGAATACGATTACACAAAAGTAAGTCACGGCTTTCAATTCATCGAAGTTTAATCCAAGTACTTGATTGCTTCGCTTTTACTTGCACTGAAACACTATATCACAAAGCATTCCATATTTCTGATGCCCTTGTGATCGTTACGTTACGTTCGCTTTTTCGCCTGATTCAAAACTGGGTTTCTTTGCGGATTTTTTGTACACTTTATTTTTGGAACGCAAATAGAAAACATTTTTTCTGTGTATTCTACGCTTATTTCACTGTTTTGAGGTAAATTGTTATATTCTGTGACGAATTATTCGCCAGAAAACATTGAGATGCACTTGATACGGATAGACACACCCGTTGCAATCATGTTTGTGACATCCTTTTTCGCAGCAAACAACATATCTTTTTATGTGTTTATTGATTACAGCAACAAACATCCTTTCGTTGTCGGATTTGATGTTGTTCAAGTTATGAGCTTTTATCAGAAAACATTCTTTTAAATAAGAATCAAATTAATTACACAACAACAGCTAATTAATTTCAAAACCGTTATATTAATCATTCTAACAGGGAGAACATTGTGTAGGTTTGGCCCTGATTCGTGTCTTACTCATTGAATAAATTGTTGTGTACATTGTATATTTTGAATTATTAACCATTCAATTTATTCTGCTAATTAAACGAGTGAAGTAATCGGTGTGAAGGACTGTGAGACGTGTGCACACATTATTTTCATATTTAGTTATTTGCCGAAACATTTCACGATTCACTTCAGTATTGTTTCGCAATTCATTGATGTTAAAAGTATTCTGACAGCGATGGAGAAGAAGGTATGTTAAGCTTTGAGTGTCTGTTTTCTTTGTAGTCTAAAGTCGCCGTTGCGTCGTTTACGAAATGTTTACGATGACAGAGATTACCTGAAACGACGCAGATAAGACGTAAATTCGTTCTTTTGGTGCAAGCTTCCAATTACTCAAATAGAAGTCACGAGCAAGAAATGAATCTTTCACTTTTCAAGATGTTCGTTCTCTCTCAAATTTGATTCGAGGAAACAGTCAACGACTCTTTAAACTCACGTAACACTTTTTTGTTACCTTCGCTTTCAAAAATATGTGTCGAATAACATAATTTCTTGACTTGTGATTAGGTTGTCGTTGTTTAAAGTTTCAATGTTCATTTGAATGCCAAAACGTATTGAATTCACATGGTGTGCGGGTTGAAAAAATTGACAAGCAAAGCGAGTTATTTCTTAAGAAGCAGTAACCACTATTTATAAGTTAGATTTTACATTGAAATGTTGTTTCCTCGAAGCCAGTGAACCAAAATTCACACACTATCAGACATCACTTTTAAACGCTTCCGAGGACACTGTGAATTCTGTGTGTTCGCTGTTTTACTGCTTTTAACATTTTTTCGAGTCGAGTTATTTAGTTTTGTGTAGTAACAACGTGCTTTATTTGCATCACAAATTGAAAATGACAAATTGTTTTCGAGATGAAACTTTGGAGAAAACGGTTGCTTTAAAAAGTTTTCTTCGTTACACCAAATTATTCTATGGACCAGATTCAGAACGAAAAGAATGTGTTGAATGTAGCGAGAATATTACTGGTGATCATTCACAAGAAGGATACTACTTAATCCGAATGACTTGAATCAAATCGTGTGTATAGTCGAAGTGTAAATAATTATGTGCACTTGGAAAAAGCCCAGTAAATCTATTGTAGGAATGAAGCCAGCATTTTAATTTTAGATTTTTTTACTCATATTTCAATTATATTGTATCGACAGGCAAAAGTGTCGTTTTCGTACTTACTTTATTAATAGTTATTTAATGTGGGAAAACATTTCGTGATGTTCTGGAATGCAAGCATTGAAATGAAAGTTTTAATAGCGATAAATTGCGCCGGCATTTAAGCTGAAGCGAATCAGTTGCATTTAAATTAGCAGTGAAAAGATGCTCTTTCACTGTGAAACGTGCATTTTAAAGGTTATTCGGTTTCAAAGCGTTTAAGAACGCAAAGGGTTAATTTGCCAACTCAAATCTCGGTTCGCATCTTTCTTTCTGCAAAAAGGTTGATTGCTTCAAAATTGATTTCAAACGATGTTTTCAATGCAATGACTGCCTCTGTTCTCGATTCAAGTCAATAGTTCAACACAAGGCTGCATTCATATTTAGTATTGAAGGAATTACTGTTTGTTTGCATTTTTTATGTTTTCAAATGAAAAAGTTGAAACATCTTATAGAGAATATTCGAACTTACGAAGAAGTGTGCGTAAATTGAACAAACATGCTAAAGGCGACTGTTGTTGACGCGTTTCAAGTTTAATATCCACTTCGAGCTAAATAAACGTAACAAAGTAAATTAGTTTTGGCAATTATGCTTAAAATCATGTCCTGACAGTAGATGTTTGCCTGCTCATAACTTTGTTAAATTGGCATCATTCTATGTTCATTGAAGATTATTGTCGTTTTTCGTGTTTCATTTGTAATTTTAGTGAATGTAATATACTGTACTTTCACAAGTTTAGCTGTTGTTGCAAATGTCGCGACATTATGTTGTGTGCAGTTATAATTGGGATTAATTTATGAAGCGAGTTTCAGTCTAATTTGAGTCTTTAGTGAATGCGTTTCGTTGTAATTCACGAAGCTTGGAATTTGTAAACATTGCCATCATTCGTTTTCAGATATGTTTTAGATAATGTTGTATCAAAGCTTTCTTCAGTTCAGCTTTTAGTCTCTTCACAATCGAAGTGTGACAGCTGTAAACTCAAAAATCGCAATAAATTAACGGTTTTGAAGATTTGGAATAATTGGCCAACTCTTCATTGTTTGTAGTCTTGTGTACGTCTAATTTAAATAGTGACAGTTTGAGTGTCGCTTGTTGCTTTTTTGCAAATAAACTTTAACCAACAGCCAAATGTAAAACGTTCGTTAACATTAACTTCTCTGTACGAACGAATTTAAATTAACCGTTTCACTGTTTCGTTTGTTATTTTACTTTTAAACATTCGTTTTGTCGTTTCTCTGCTGTCATCGCTTACATTTAAAATCGTGTTTCCGAATATTGTCATTGCGTTCACTCAACCGACTTTCAGGTCATTGTATCGTCTCTTTAATTACGTTTTAACATTCCTAGAATTTTGCTGTTACATTGCATCCGATATTTAGCAGTGATAAATATATCGCTATTCATTAAACAAAGTGAGTTACAGTTTCATGCAATTTGAAAATGCCTGTTTCAGTTGCAAAAAACTCGAACGGAAATGCAATTAAAAATATTGAGATTAGAATGTTTAGCAACATAGTCTAGCATGTAACAGTCTAACAACCCTGTAAATTGGTAAATTTCTTAAATTGAACATCGGTTCTTAACACAAATGTTAAATCTACAAATTGATGCAGTTCAGGAATTTGTCAATTATGAAATTAAGAATGCAAGTTTCAACAACATATCTGTTGGTTGCTATTTCAAATATGTCAATTAAAACAGTTTGCCAACTGTTTTGTATTTTAATAAAAGTGTGAATATACAGGTGTTACTCAATCACTTAATTGGCACAGCCTTGCATCGCAAAGTGTGTCAATTTATGGTGCTGTAACGTTTAATACAGTAGTATTTATATGCTAGAGTAACACTTACTTATCGTTTTCTTAATATCTCTTGAAAGTGATGTTTGAAATGAAAGATAGTCTTTGTAACTGTGGAATCAGTACAAAGTTGCCAAAAGATGGAGAAATGAGTGATATTATTTCAAATATTTGTCATGAGGATGTCATGAAGACGTATTGTTTGTATGAAGCATCTCTGCTCTTTTTATAAGTTGATGTAACGTAATTACATAAAAACATGAACGCATTACAATGCGGTTGTCTGTAAAATTCAAATCACGGACACAGTGTGTGTTATGTGTTTCTAAATTTGATAGATTCTAAATATAGAAAAGGTTGTTGTTGACAATGGTTATTTTAACTGGTGGCATTGTGTATGATCACGTTGTTCGTGAATATAAATTATTTTCGAAAAATCTGATTACAATTTGGTATTGAAAAGCTGGTTAACTTTTGGCCTGAAAACAAGTGATTCTTGGATCAGTGCAACCGCGAAATATTCACATTCACATAATTGACATAAAGAAAACGAAAGTCTTTAAGACATTCTCTCCTACACTGGAGTCTTTACTTTGGCTCATATACTTTCCTGCGCTTTATTTGCGTTTCTGAAAGGCATTTGAAGCCATTTAAAATACACCTTTCACTGAATTTTTGTAACTTTCATTCTGTTCATTGTTTAGATTACCAAAACAACGCGTATATTCAAACCGAAAACATTAAGTGACCTCAAGGAGGCTGGAGGAATATCCATGTTATATGGAAGGGATCTTAAGGAATACGAAAATCTTCCAATCGAAGAAATCTTAAATAAATTGACTGAAGAAGAATTGGAACAACTGAGCAATGAAGTAGATCCCGATGACTCCCATATTCCTCCACACCTTCGATGCAGAGATCAGACGAGAAAATCGTCCACTGGGCCTTTGGATAGGAAAAAGCTGCTCGACTTTTTAACCAAATATGCAAAAGAACAGGAAGACTGGCCTGAAAATAAGCCTTTTCAAACTGGAGTAAAAAGAGGTAACTGCTTGCTGTCTGTTTGTCTGTATTTGCATTTGCATGTCTTTGCAAAATATTGCATTTACTTAGTTTAAATATAAGAGGCTCGAATATGGAAACGCGTCATTTATAGCTTTGTTGGCATTTCTTTTTTAGCTTTTAAACATTTTCGCTCTACTTTTAGCGATACGTTCTGAACGCTGAAATACTTCCGCGAACATTGCAATGTTTTCATTGCATAACAAAGCAACTTTTTTGTACACTTTATTTTATGAGCGAACATTTTGCAATAACGTGAAATGAATAATTGTGCGTTTCTTTGTTAGGAAAAGTTTGGGTTCCAAAAGAAATAAAGTCAGAAAACAACGATGAGGATAAAATTTTGCTGGATTTGGACGATGACGCAGCGTTAAAGGATGCCTCTGAAGCAGACCTCGTCGATCTCGCTGGTATTTTGGGTCTGCATTCGATGTTAAATCAAGATCAGTATCATGCATCTATTGTAAACAAAGGACAAAATCTTGGAACCAAATTCGAGTCTATTGTGAAAGCAACCCAACCGAAGAAAGTGCCGTTTTTGCCTGATAATGACACTGATGTTGAGAAAACAAGTCGCCAAATTGCTGAAAACGATGCTAGTGTTGAAGAATTGAATTGGAATAACATAAAACATATTCCGAGAGACACATTCAAAAAGTTATTCGAAGGATTGAAAAAGAATACCAAATTACGCAAATTGAGTCTAACGAATACTGGTTTAACAGATGGACCTGCAGAGGTAAACTCGAATAATTTGTGATTACATGCGATTAATCAGTCGTATTCGTGCAGAAATTAGTAGAAGCAATCAAACAAAACAAATCGATAACGACACTAAACTTAGAATCGAACTTTCTTTCGGGCGCGATGATTCGTGATTTAATAGCTGCTTTGAATGAGAATCAAACTGTGGTCGAGTTTAGAGCTGCCAATCAAAGACCTCAAATTCTTGGAAATAGAATTGAAATGGAAATTGCGAAGCTTGTTGAACAGAATAAAAAATTGAAAAACCTCGGTTTGAATTTTGATGTTCCTGACGCCAGACTGAGAGTAACTCAACGCTTGCAGTCTAATAGTGATGACAGTGAGTATCTTTACACTGATTCACGAGTGTTTAACATTCAGCATGCACATGTTTCACAGAATTTTCTAACGTTATTCATTATTCACTAATTTTAGAACGACTGGAAAGGATGAATTTGAAGAAATCGTCGTCAACAGCAAGTAATCCTGAGAAGTGACCGCCGCTCTTGAAACGATTCATTTATATAGCCATAACATTCGCACTTTTGTGTTCACAATTTCTTATTCCTGTCGTCGACAATCGAATAGTTGTGTTGAGAGAATATTCGATGTATTGCTGATTAATAAATGTCTCATTTATAAATAATTCTCATTTCGCGGAACTGTGGTTCACATTTGCTGTTATCATAGATTTAATAACTGATTTCTGAAGTTGTTTGTTGTTTGTTTGAGAATTTGTGTGCTTCGAGTTTATTAACATTGAACATTCGAGATGAGATGAGTCGAATTGTATTGTAAATTGCTAGTCAGTAGTCGAGTAATAGTCGTTGCAGTCACATCACATCGCATTTTAACTGAAATTCAGAAGGAGGCGGCAAGTCGTGCTTCGCAGTAATGGAGGTTAAGAAGTCAGTGAAGACTCCAGATTCAATTAACTTTTGCCGCATATGTCACGAAAGGACGCCGATTCGAGGACTAATTGCACCGTGCAGATGTCAAGGAACGATTACCTTTGTTCACCAGAAATGCTTAAATCACTGGTTGACTACGGCACAAACGAGTAAATGCGAACTGTGTGGTGCATCGTATATTTGCATCCAAGAACTGCGTTCTTTCGGTGAAGTGAGTCGCACACAAAGTTAATTAATATTTCCTTTCCTTTATTCACGATGAATATGTAGTTTTGCAGAGAATTTCCTCGTCAACTGTTCGTAGACATATTCTTAATGCTTTTGCTGACTCCATTGCCATTAATTGCTACGTTTCTCTGCTTTCGCGAATCTGAAAATTGGAAGGATAACTTCGAAGTGTCACTTGGATTGGCTGCATTGGTTTCATTTCTTTATTTGGTTTATTTTGCATGGCTGGTAATCACAATTCGCAGACATTTTAAATGCTTTTATGAGTGGAGGACTGCGAATCCAAATCTACGGATTGTTTGGCCGCAGCGACCAACGAATGAAGTGAAAAAAGAATCTTTGAGTTCAATCGAAGAAGATGTGTTCACAATTGACTGTTCACTGATCGACTCGTCAACTCCGACACAATCGACTGAAAGTCGTATTGCTATGAGAAGCATTAGTTCATCATTCAGCATTAATTCATAACCAAATTGTTCTTATCGAGTTTTTATTTTGTTGTTTTTAATTTCGGATGCAAATGTTTGCTTAAACATTTGCTGTTGTATCTTTTATTCAAGAAATGTTTGTTTTATTCTCTTTCAGAGAATGTTTTTATTGTTCATTACGCTCTTCGAATTGCATTAAAACGACTGTGAGTCGTGTTTTAAATGAATATATTCATTTTAAAGATTTAATTAATGCTGTGTATGTGGTCTCAAAGGTTTTATTTTTATTTATTTGTATTTAATTGCGCTCGAAATTCAGGTGGTCTTCTTCCGTAAATCGTAAAAATTACATTAGCACCTTCGCATTGACTCATTGCAGCTCAAATGAAAACTGTACATTTTTTGTGGATAAGCAGTGATGTATTACTCATTAATGAATAATTCACAGAGTTATTGTTTACATCCGCGTTGTCTGTGGTATCTCATTTCTTAAAAGTCGAGTCATTCATTAAACTGTCGAAACAATATTTTCAATAATTTTTTAATCGTTATTAAATTTCAATCAAAGTTCAACGGGAAGTTTATACTACTCATGCTGTGTGTTTACGTTATGTTCAACATGCATTGTATGACTGTTCAAAAGCATTGTGAATGTAATGGTGAATGGATTGAAAAATGGAAGCGATAATTACAAATGTACATTGCTGTCGCATTTGTTACGAAAGTACACCAATTGACGATTTAATCGCACCGTGCAAATGCAAAGGAAGCGTTGGTTACGTTCATGAAGCATGTTTGGTTCGTTGGTATCTTATAAACAGAGTAAATAAATGCGATTTATGTTGCTCATCACTTAATATCGTTAAAAAACTTCGACCTTGCAATGAAGTGAGTTTTGTCCTAATTTATCATCCAGAAGTAATGTAATGTACAACATTTTGTAATGTACATAGTTTTGCAAAGATCATCCATCTCGTTTGGTGGAATGCGTAACTGTACTGCTGTTGCTGACATTTTTAAACGTTGCGATCATTTATCTCTATTTTCGCGAATGGCGCAAATGGTCGACGAACAACGTTTCCTCACTTAAACTAATGGCATTTATTATACCAGTTTCATTTGTGAATTTGGCATTCATTGTGTTTATAGTTCTCATAATTTTCACATACATCAGAGAATTCAAACAATGGAGAATTTCGAATCCAATTGTACGAATTGTGTAAAAAATGTGTAAAATTTTCGAAATAATATAAGACATTTTCTCTCAGAAAAGCCGTTATTATTTTGTAAGCATTAATTAAATCACCGAAAGTTACTCGTAAATGATCGACATGTTGTTTGTAAGTGAAATTTAAGTAACGACATGTCAGTTGTTGAGTGAACGGTTTTTGTTTACCCAAAATTTAGAGCGAAGCTTGAATAGTCGACTGATTTTCATTAGCAGGGTAAACTAGAGACTGATATTGAAATGTGTTATTTTGGTGGAAAGAGAACTAACTTTTCTCTCACGATTTACATCCTTGTGTATCTTTTGCATTTGAAAGTTGTGAGACAATTTTAAAAGCGTTTCTTGAGGTTATTATATATTTATTATAAATGTATTGTAAAGGTTAGTTAGTTTACGGATTTTCGGCACTGGTTTTCAATGTTACTCGTGTTTAGGGCGGTGGGTAATCGAGGGGTGCGTATTCGGGAAGTTTTTCACAGTATAATCAAGAAAAATGTCGATTTTGAAATCTGCTTGCACAGGCTTCACATAAATCAAACGCGAAAGTGTACTTTTCTTCATTCTTCTTTCAAAACGAAACTACGAATACTTTGTTTTTGAAGCACTGAATGAATGCATCGAAAAGTGAACACTTATTATCTTGAACAAATGAAATGAATCGCGATTTCGCAATTTCGCATTTTTAAAGCATGTATGTATGCATTGCAGAAACGTGTGCATTTTACAGATGCACACAGTGCAATTATTGTTAAAATAGTTTTTGCAAATAATTGAAAAATGAAATTAACCGTTATTTCCGCGTTTCTTTTTTAATTGTTGCAAATCGGTAACAAAACAGAACCATTTTCGTTGTTAATTTGCGAAGATTAACGAGAAGCGAACAGTGAAACAAGAAGCAGCGCAAAAAAGATGATCGAAATCCGTGTTTCAATATTTGAATGTGAAACCAATTTTGAATGCACTTCAAAAGCGATGAATTTTAAGTAAAGTGTTGATAAAATGTGCACGAATTGAATGCAACGATGTGATCAATTTTAGCGGATTCTTGTTTCGAAAATTTGAAATTACTTTTTTTAAAAGTTTGAAGTAATCAATTCGTCAACTAAAGCTTCGTTTATTACAAATTTAATTGAAATTAAATTGAAATGAACGCCAAATACGTGTAAACTAACTAATACTATCTAGTTTGCTTTAATTGAAAAAAGTGTTGAAGAATGTGTGGGCTGGGAATGAAGAGCATTTCATTCGCACGAATTTACATCAATCGAATGCACAGCAGATTAATTAATGTGAATTTTTAAATTTTCAAATTGCAAATTACAAATTCTTCGAATTTGAATTTTGCTCTTTTTCGAGTAAGAAATAAAATTAACAAAACTAATAAAATTAAGAAACGAAAATTTTTGAAATTATTTTCAAAAAAAGTAAAATAATAATTTCAACTCACGTTCGAAGTGAATTTTGCTTTAAAATTGGCAAAACTGTAAACTTTTAAAAAAAAGTTGAATTAACGGTAAATTATTGTTGATTATTGTTTTTTTAAAGGTTAATCGTTATTTTCGTTACTTTTTTATCGCTTTTAAATCAAGCATTGAATCGCTGCTTTTTTCGAACTCTCGAAACAATTGCTCTTACTTTACTGTGTAATGCATTGAATAATTTGCGGTTTTTTCAAATGAATTTTGAATATACAACGATTAACAAAGACGTGTAATTAACGTGCAATTCGCGACCGCTTTAGGCAGTTCACTTTTCACAAAATGTTTTGCACTGAAATTAAAATACAGCGAAATTGTAATAAATAACGCAAGCTGAAGAAAACACTGCAGTTTAGCATTTTTCAAAATAGCATGTTGCTCAATGTGTGTATGTTGTGCACTTCCTTTTCCTAATACATTTCTTTACTCGCTTTCAATTCGCAAAACACTGAACTTGAAAATAGTAGTGAACTTGAATACAGTAAGCTAATGTTAGGCTGTAATTTAAAATTATTGTGAGAGAAACCATTTTAAAAAATTTTTGTTTTGCATTTCATATTCGCTTTAAACTCTTTAAACTTTGCACACCTTTCGTTAATTTTAGCTAATTTTCACATTAAGCCGCGTTAAAATTGAATATTTAAGCAGTAAAGAAATTTAAAAAAACTTTTTTACCGTTCGTCGAAAAAAAATGCAAATATTTCCGTTTAAAAAGCAGTGTATTTTGATTTAAATCTTATCTTATCTAATCGGTTTTTCATAATTCGTCGCATTTCTGTTAACTTATTCAATGTGTGTGAATATAAAATAAGTTGTCGCCGAAAGGCTTAATTTACTTGTCACATTGAGTTAAAAGCAACACATTTCAAATTCGCACCGTTTGCGAATAATACATTTACGAACGAGTAATGAAAGGCGATTGCAAAATAAGTTGCATTTTGTATTATTATTCGCGGACAGTTTGATTAGAGTTAATAAGTTAATTAAAATAACGAATGAATGAATGAATGCATGTCTCTTGTTGTTGATGTTGTTTAATTGAGAAATTTTTAAATTTAGCGAAACGAGTGAACGTGGAACGCGGAACTAATAGTTCTATGAACACAGACCTTGAATTACATAATACAATATAAATAAAAAAATATCTGATATAACTGAATGAAATAACAATTTATATGGTAAAATATAAACATAAATATGAAATATTGTCGACAAATTTGTTATAATAAATTCGATTGATCATTGAACAAATGCATTTGTGTACACTCGATTAATTATGCAACGAATCTGCAGTGAAAGCGAACGTTGCGATTACAGGTGAAGAAGAACGATGTTCAAAGAGCGTTTACAGCTTGATTAATCAATTATGAAGCATTCACTTGGTCTCTCGGTGCAATGCACATTCATTTACTGTGTATCGACCTTAGATCACACGTCACGCCGAATACGCAATATGTATGTGTGTTCTATTAGTTCGACTTGTGACGCTTATTCGGTTTCGCTGTAAACTTATTCACTGCTTTTTATGTACCTTTTTATTCTTCTTCTCTTGTTTTCACTGTCATTACGCAAATACGGCACGAAATGCGATTGCCAGTTTGCCAATTGTAACAAACAGTAAATAAATGCAACTTTTTAAACATTTACTGTTGCTGATCACTGATCACAGCTCACTTTCATCTTCTTTGCCAGATTTGCCTTTCATTTACAATGTTTTACTCACTCAACTAACTTTCTTTTCGTTGTTCACTTTAAAAAATTCTAATTTCATTTCAGTGTCACTTTAAAAGAGACCGATTTCAAGTCGCTATCTCAGTTCGTGTCACTTTCAATTATAATAAAACTTATTTACTTTGTATTTTCTTTTCTTTTATTTTATTATGAATAATTTAACTTAAAAACACAAAGCTTTTCTCACAATATATAATCTCGCGAAAAGTTTTCGTTAACTTTAATATATCAAATCTATCATCGTGTGTGTGTTTATTTGTGTTTTGTGTTTTCGTCAGTGAAATTATAAAGCAAAATATTTTTCTTAATCTCATCGCGAACAACACGCGCTTCAATTACTTTCACACAATTTGTTTCATTCATATTCATTTTCAAGTATAAAGTCTCAAGCAAATTTTGTTTTTGTATTCGCGCTATTACACGAGTATGATGCAATTCAGCCACTGGCCGCAATTACTGGTCACTATTTCAACGTTATTCTCACTTTTACAAGCCAACGATGAAAAAGGTAAACAACAAGAACAACAACAAAGTACAGTAAGAGACAAAAGTTTGGCAATGAGTGATAATAAATTATTCTGGGAATCAAATTTGAAAACAGAGATAAATATGGGAAAGATAACATTATCCATAGTTTTTATATTATCTCCTCAAATGTCTTCTTTTTTATTACCATATTTTTATTTTTAAAACTCGAAGCTTTACTTTTGTGTCTAACTGTATAATAACACACTGCGAGCATTCATCGAAGTGCTTTAAACGCAATCGAAAGCATCACGAAAAGATTGTGATCTCAGAACTTTAAAGTCT
>NCKV01000970.1:0-12593 GCA_003675905.2 Leptotrombidium deliense
TGTAGTTCAGTTTAACAAATGCATAAATACAAACTGTGGATTTGGCAACACAACGGAAAGAGAGTAACGAATAAGTAGCGAAAGTTTTTGCACCAATGAAGAACTATGCTTTGCACTTGACATTCACGCGCATTTTTGGTGTTCGAATACGGAGATATGAATTTCAGTGAATTTGAGTGATGGGCGAATCTGAAGCTGAGTTAAAACAAATCGTTGGCAAATTGGAAAATATGCTTTCCAACACCAAAAAGATGAATGAAACTTTTCAACAGATGAATAAATTTATGGATGCTTCGCAAAAGTCGAGAAGAGCAAATTTGAGTTTGTTGGATAACGTGATCGGTGAACAGCAAAAAACGCTGCAGAAGTTGGAGTCATTTTCAAAGAGCAATGCTGAAATAAAGGAAGGAACCGCATTTATTGCTGCACGTCACAACGAGATCAGAGAGGAAGTGACAAAAACCACATTGTTAACGACTGCTGCAATCTCAGATATTGAACATATAAAGGAAGTATTTGACAATAAAGCAGAGAGTGAACAGTTAACCACGGAAGTGTTTCACAACGGTCTACAAATGAATCGAGTGATTGAAGTTTTGAACGACGCGAAGAAAGTGGTGGAAATCGAAGCCGAAGAATTGAAAGATGAAGTAAGAGGTATCAGCAAATTTTTAAAGGAAGATTTGCCGAGAAAAGTTGCTGACACGTACGGAAATGGAAATAATGGTGCGAAAACTCAACCTAAAGATTCAGTTTAATTTCCAATAAAAATTCATTTGCTATTCTATCGTCTGCTCAATTCTGTAGTCAATGTAGTTCCTGAAATCCTGACCCATTCGCATTTGAAACGATTAAATTGTTGCGGTTCGGCTTATGAATAGTCTCCCACAGGTAATGCAATCTAAGAATAAAAATTTAATCAAAATGTATAATTTTGAACAGGTTTTATTGTCGCCTGCAATTTATACAATGTACGCAATATGAGTACATACTATGAACGAGAGAAGCACTGCTTTCGCAGATATACATTGTCGGAGGTTATGCAGCCACCGTAGCTACAATGTCATTGTCAGCGGAAAAAATATTTGCCGGAGGTCGGACTTCAGTTTTTTACGTTCCTGAATAAATGGCTGTTTTTGAAACTTTTGTCGGTTTACAACAACTCCAGCAGAGCTTGTTTTTACAACACATGTGGACACAACTTCAAAGGAACTAAGAAAAGAAGCTTTTTTTTGTAAATTCCTTGGCTCACGAGATCATGTCATCACTGGTACATGTCACCTTGTCACAAATGTGATTGACTGCGATAACTAAATTTTCGTACGGTTGGTGTTTATTGTTTTTTCCTATACAAACTTTCGTCTTATTTTGAAACAGTTTCTTGCCAGTCTACATACACGTTTAAATCATAACGGTTAAGAAATTCCATTTCCTTGCATCAGATTTACTGCAAATGGTCATAATTATTGGTTCGTTCGCTTTAAGTTGTCTCGCTCCCAGACATAAACCAGCCGCGATATTGTGAATCAATGTGTTTTTCTACAAATAAAGATTAGAGTTTTCAATCACATCAAGTAGACAAACAAACCCTTGTCGCATGCCTCCAATCTTGAGTGGATCCCATTTCGTGACACTTTGAAACGAATGGAAAATTACTGTCAGCATCCAAACAATGAAGATCAGCTAAACGCAATTCTCGCTTTTCCGTTTCAGACCAAAGCTGAAATACAAATTTCATATTATTGTCCTTCACAGATTTCTCAAAACAATATTTTTATAGAAGAACAAATTTTCCATTAAGTCACTCAGTTACAGTGTCATATAATCGCAACCAAAACAACAGTTCCGATTTTTATGATTATCGCAATGTACATTTTAGATGTCTTAGCAGCATTGAAAAACAAGAACTGTTTTCTTGTTGCGATGTTTCTTTTTTATCTCTAAACTGAAAACTGTATAATTGTGAACAGTACTCACCTGTCTTTTAATATCGAAACATTTTTGTAGAAATAACTTTGATCCTTTGGCAGTCACTTCTTTCTCAGATTCAATGCAAAAATTTGTTCCCGAAAGTTGAATTCGATATCTGTCAACAATTTGTGGTGATTTCCTATTATTTTTATACGAATAATGAGGCTTCATTTTCTTTATTTTTTCTATTCGTTTTGACATTTTATCTTTTTCGTTGACCGGAGTCGGAGGTTTCAGATCAGTGTATACGTTCTTCACGTACCAATCAAACGATTTACAATGTAGGCTTTCTCGCAATTTTAAGCGTTCGGAAATGTCGCCGAAATACTTATCTCGTAAATCAGGTCGAGTTTCGTAATAGTACTTCTGCAAAGCAAAAGAAACACGTAAAAACAAATATTTTCTAAAAGCAAACCTTGTAATCATCCATCCAAACATTAGCAACTCGTAAAGAATTGTAAGACAAAGTGTCTTCACCAGTTGGTGATCCGTAGGGACGGCGATCACGAAAAACATGTCCAACTCTCGAACAAGGAATAATTTCTAATTGGCCACCACACATCCAAATCTGCGACAAATGTGTATGAAATGATTATTTTATCATTTATCCAATTACTCGAAAAGAAATTTCAAGATTCTCTCCTCCCCAAATTTGCATTCCACTGTCGTACTCTCCGAGTTCAAAGAAATAACTTTTGTCTATTGCAAACAAACCACCTGCCATTGTTGGTGATCTAATTGATCGAAACAATATAGTGTAAAATGAATTAAAGTGAAAATTATGCTTCTAACTTTATTGGCTTTACGAAGTCTGCTTTTGTTTTTAACTCGTTACTTGGCACTGAATCCCATTTAAAATGAAGACCCCAATTAAAACCACCGCGAACAATAGGCGAAGCGGTGTATTCAAAAGTGTTGGCGTTAATAATATCAATGATTGGACAAACAACAACATTTCGATCCTCGTATATCCGTGATATCAGTGGTAAAATCCAATTATTATTTACTTCGCAATGACTATCGAGAAAAATGAGAACGGAACCAGATGCGTGTTGAGCTCCAAATATTCGTGCGCGAATTAGACCTGATCTTTCAGGTGTTCGCAATAGTTTCACACGATTATCGAAGTTCGACTGCACAAAATTAGTTAATTTTTCTTCAGTTTCAGCTGTAGAATAAAGTTGTATGAAAATATTTAAAAGAAACTTTTTCTTACAGTTATCACTAAAATCGTCAACCAGTAAAATTTCATGTAATAGTTCTCGTTGCGACCTTTCTATCACACTATAAACAGTTCGCATTAAAGTTGTAAAATCTTCATTATAAAAGCAAATTATTACGCTGGCAGTTGGAAGCACTTCGATGGAATTGTAAGTTTTGTTTTTACACAAAGGATGTCTAGTGTCTACAATGTTGCGTTTAAATCCAATTCGTTCGCTGACTAAAACATTGAATGCGTGCCTTTTGAATCCTTCTTTCTTAATTTTCAATTCATCGACATTGTGAATAATCGCCAAATTTAAGACGTCTGTTTCTGACTCCGAGTGAACAGTGACTGCTTTGTTCGACCATATTTCTTTGTTGACAAAATTGTGTTCAATAACGTTATCATCAATTTCATTCTCATTGATTAGATTATCTTTTATATGCGCATTTTTGCCAACAATTTGTTTCTCCTTCGAAATGCTGTAGCTTAGTTTTGCCGCATTTGTGTCACTGATTTGCGAAAATTGCGCAGAGCTGCCATAGAATACAATTTTGTTATCGACGTTTGGCATTAAATATAAGTATAAAATTAGAATGAATAGAAATGAAATCAAAGCGATCAATAATAAACATTTTAGAAAAGTTTTAATCATTTCCGATCATCAACGAACACCAGTTTCCATTTTCGGTGTCCACTCGATGTTTTCACACCTGTTTTAACTTGTTTTCAACGCATCTCACATTTCTGCAATGTGCGCCTAATTCAAAATGTCATATTTCGCACTTTTTATCTCCGCTTTTCATTGCTTTTCGTTCAACGACTGTTTGACGAATGAATCACTTTGACGTTGATTGTCGTCAAACAGAAGCACATTTGAGTTGACAAATGTTTGAATTGCTTGAAGTGACAACATGCTATTTGCAGGCGCTCATAACAATGGGCAATTCCGAGTCGCCTGCTGAGATAAGATATGTAAATTGCAATTTTTTGTGACGGAAGTGCTTTTCATGTTTATTGTACGTGATAAAGTAATGAATGAGAACAGACAAAGTGCATTTAATTGAAAGCAAAGACAGTGACAAGTTAAACATATTTTGGAGTGAACAGCGATGGAGTTGTTGGTGCGCTTGAGAGATGGTCCCCTGCGACTGTCAGCAATGACTTCAGCGTCGAATGGACACCAGAAAGTCGGAGGAGACACGACCGTTGACTTTTTAGCAGTTTGCAGAAGAATGAAAAGAAAGAAAAGTCCGCGGATCAGCAAACGTGTCGGTAGTGTCGAGGGCAGTACCAGCAGCGGCGCGAGTGCCGTCACTCCGAGACAACCCACTCCTCCGTCAACAATCGACGAAAGTCGACAGTCAACGCAGTCTGCTCCAGGAACGTCGCACTCTTTGCCTTTTGAAACCAGCCTAGTTGCCTCATCACCACCTCTGAAAACAGAGGATGTTACTGAAGATGCCGTCGCTTCGGTGAATACTTGCAATACTTGCAATGAATGCCAAAGATTTACTGAAGAGTTGGAGGCAATTAAGACTCAGTTTCAAGGCGAGTGTTCATTATTTCATCAGAGTCTTCTCGAGGAAAGGTTCAGATTTGAAGTAAGTCTGACTTTGTTGTACTGTGTTTTTACTATTTGATTGTCACAGCGACTTGAAGAACAAATGAATGATCTCATTGAATTGCATCAGAACGAGATTGAAAATTTGAAACAAGGCATTGTAGACATGGAAGAAAAAGTTCAGTACCAAAGCGAAGAAAGATTGAGGGATATTCATGAAATGCTTGAGAGTTGCCAAACAAGAGTGAGTTATTTTAATACAATGCTGTAATGCTTAAACATTGCTCGCGTTATAGATCTCTCGTATGGAACATCAGCAACATCAACATTTTCAACAGCTTGTCAATCTAGACTCGTTAGAAAATTCAAACGCAAGAGCACTCGTGCTCAAACTCATCAATGTGCTTCTAATTATTTTACAAGTCGTCCTTTTGTTAGTTGCTACTGTTGCTAATATTGTGACACCATTTTTAAAAACAAGGTAAGAATTACACCTTTTTGTGCCTCAGAAATAAGTTGTATGCGTCATCGTTTTGCGTTATTAACAGCATATTTTGACTTCCTTCGTGCAACGTCGAAAGAGTGAATGAATAACTCTGTTGTTAAAGTGCGCTTATGCGTTAACTCGCATTTTTACTTAATGCCGTAGCTACAAAATTGATTTACTCACAGAATTCACGTTTTGACGACAATTATACTGCTCGTTAGCATGATGTTAATATTTCGGCAATGGTACGATATTTCTAATTGGATCAAGGATAGATTTGGTGATCGCTTTCCGCAACTTATTCTTCTGCTTCCGAACGCATCAGACGCGAACTTATAACACTCAACCATTTCAAATTGGAACAACTGTACTCAACTGAAAAGCTTTGTCTTTGTCGTGCGTGAATGTGACAGTGTCAGTGAAAGAGATTACGGATATAACGACGATATTCTCGCTGTGATACTTGGACATTATCTCATCAAATTGACGTTCGGTATTTCATTCGGGTTTTATTAACTTTTAACTGCAGTTTTTGCGACTGAATCGATGGACAATCGTTTTAATCGATTTTAAAATGAAAGTGCACATTTTTTTGAGTGAATGAGGACACTGATCCTTTTGTTACTGCAAACGTGCCTTTAGTTTAGATTTTATCATGTCTTTCGCAACAAACGACACATTCCATCGAAACTCACATTGTTTAACTAATTTTAAATTAATGAACTGAAACAATTATACACTATTGAAAAATCCGTTTTTGGTTGTTTATACAATTCCTTGTTTACCGGTAGACGATTCAGTTTAAACTTGTAAACTTATTTATAGTCTCTTTAAAATTGAAAGGACTGTTGTTTAGAGTAAATGGAATCGCATTGTTTATTAATAAATAATTGCATTTTTACAACTACATATAGATAAATGATTAGTGTTCATTGTTGCAAAATGTCAACGCGTTGTGATTCTCATGGATTGTTTGCTGTGAAGTTATCTGTGCACTACATAATCATTTCGAGTGCTTTTCCTCGTTGTCGCAGTTGTTTGTCAGTTTCATTTCTGCATATATTCGTAGCCACTTCAACAGCTTCGATTAAGCTGCTTCGGAAGCCCGATCTTTCCAAATGTGACACACCTTCAATTGTTGAACCTCCAGGTGAACAGACGTCATCTTTCAATGTCCCGGGATGCTTTCCCGTTTCCATAACCATTTTTCCTGATCCCTGAAATGTTTACATACAATGTTATGAAGTGTCATCTTTTTGACGTTCCAGTTTTTACACGAAATATTTACAGCGAAATATTGTTTTTGTGCGTTTTTGATATATTTTCGAAAAGATAAAAGATAACAAACTGTAAGTGTTTATAGAACTAATGAAATATAGCCAGAGTTAACTAATCAAAAGACTTTTCGTTATCTGCCATATTTGCACACACACAACAGATTGCAGATAAAACACTTCATCTTATCGTCGATTGGCAACTTACCATTAAGGTTTGCGCCGCGAGTTTAAGAGCTAAACCTCGCGGTAGGCCTTGTTTCACTCCTCCATCTGCCAGCGCTTCAATTGCGAGATAGCACTATAATCAAATATTGTCTTATTTTTATGCAAACAACGCAAACAATTTCTCACGTAAGCAGGTCCACTTCCACTTAATCCAGTAACCGCATCGATCGCTGTCTCTGGAACGCGTTCGCACAGTCCAACGGTTGAGAAAAGCCTTAAGATTGTTTCGACGTCTGATTGCTGCACGGATGAACCTAATGCGAATACGGAAGCTCCTTGTTGCACTAACACTGCAGTGTTGGGCATCACTCGTGCAACCCTCGCATTTGGAGGTAAAGTCTGATGCGGAGTAGGTTAAAGTCAGTGAGTATGTAAACAAGTGTATATAGTGCTACCTGTTCAATAACGTCTAATGGAATTCCAAGTGCGACTGATATTATCAGGTGCCTCTTTGTTACGTGCGGACTTATTTCTTTAAGCACACTTTTAACGATTGGAGGCTTAACAGCAATTATAACAACGTCTGAATTCGCGACAACTTCTCTGTTCCAATGCGTTGTCCTGCAACCCATAGACTAATCACACATTAATAAAGTTGCATGCATTTTGAACAACATTTATCGCAAAAGTTACTAAATAAAAGTAATTCTTACCTCCATTTCTTCAATACTGAGAACATCATCTTTTGGAGCACTGGCAAATATTTTTTGAGCTTTTGCCACACCTGTGTATGAAACAAGGTAATTCGTGGCGATAATGAATGCGGGGTCTAACCTGCTGCAAGAAAACCTCGACTTAGAGCTTGGGCCATTCTGCCCGCACCGATGAACCCTATTTGTGTCATATTCGTATGAAATCTCGTAACCAAATATCGACTTTCTTATAACACTGCTCGTAATTAGTCTTCAGATCAGTTTTTATCGTTGACCCTTTCGATGGAAGGTTTTACAAATAACGCACCGAGTGTTTCTATTGGTTAACACCGACTCTAATCTCCTCCTTTGAGTCAAAACGATTCTCGACTTTCTTGTGTCACCGCTGCGATGAAGTTAAAAGTTTGAATTCACTTTCATTCCTTCACTAACATTGCTTTCACAGATTCTCTGTTTACACGGATATCGACAGGATTCGAATCTATTCCGTGAAAAGTCTGGGGGACTACGAAAACTATTGAAAAATGTTGTCGATTTCGGTGAGAATCACATCAGCTGTTCAAAATTCCAGCGTGTCTAGTGTTTGAGAAGTTGTTGTGCTAATGTTTGATTTGCATATCGGCTAATACTTGAATCTCATCACTGACCTAATTTCAATTGTAGTGTTTGTGGATGCTCCACATTTGGTGCCATTAGGGGAACAGAATCCTGACGCTGATTCTCAATGTAAAAAAACTTATTCAAATATTGCATAGAAATTATATTCAGCATATTTATGTTGCAGTCAGGTCTTGGTGGTTTTCTGAAAGGAGCGAGAGTAATGTCAATTCGTTTTATTCCGGAAAACATTCCGATATTTGCATTGGTTTCGATGAGTCACTAAAAGTAATTGACGAAGCTTGTGCAATGCAAGTAAGAATGCTTTTATTTTGATGTGATTTTTAATTGCTTCTCGAAGGGTCCATTTGATGGCATATTAGGTTTTAGTCAAGGAGCAGCGATGGTTGCACTTATCTGCACGATGATTCGGGACGGAAGTGAGATAAAGTTTTGTTATTGTCAATTTTATTGAAAACGTTATCATTTTAAAGCGTTTCGTCATTCGTTCAAGTTCGCTGTTTTTTTCGCTGCATTTGAAAGTTTAAACTCACATCACGAGTCTTTGTATTCAAAGAAGATTAACATTCCTTCGCTGCATGTAATAGGAGAAACTGATAAGGTTATTGTTAAAGGTAAATGTTGAGTCTAAAATATTGTTGTAATGAATTATGTATTTTAGAACGCAGCGTGAAATTATCGGAGTGTTTCGAATGCCCGTCTCTATTGTTTCATAAAGGAGGCCACTGTGTACCGTCCTCTTCACAGAACAAAACAACTTTTCTCGAATTTTTTGATAAGTTCAGAGACGTTTCAAATGGTACTGATTAATAAACAAGTGTTCATAAATGGACAAATTTTAGAGTTTTGAAAATTTTTGCTGTCATTGTACAATTGTAAACATCTGACATGCAAAACAAGTAATTTGAATTTCAAATCAGATAAACATTGCACAACATTGATATTCAAATGTATGCAATTGAATGAGACTTTGAGTTATGTAATTTTAAGAGTTTTTTGCGAAACCGATGTTTTTGAGTCGTTTATATACAAAAACTGTCAAAAATGGCGCTTCTCGACTGAGCTGCAGACGAGCGTAAAAATTGTGTAAACAGTATTGTTTTGGTTTGGTTTCAAAATCAATAATTCATTTTCTCAAAAATCTTCGTTTTGAGTGCAGCTCAGAAATGTTTGTACATTTTAAAAATATTAAAAGATTTATCAGTTTAAACCGTTGCGAATGAAAAAATGTTTTCTTTTTAAAATAGAAAAATAAAGTGAAAGCCTCGCAGATCGATCGATGACTTTGTTTCTGCGCTTTTTGCACAATTTTTTGGAACACAAACAAGTAACTCGAAGCACGAGAATTCGTGGAGTCGAATGAAGAATGGCGGAAACTGAAACTGAAGCGACTGTTGGTCAACCGTTCAAAGATGAGATGAGTGAGTGTTTTATTCGCAATTATTTCGAAAGCAGTGCCAATGAAGATGAGTTGCCATTGAGAGCCGAGAACGAAGTCGGAGAGAAACAGAGATGGAAACACGATGACATCTTGGCCCTCAGAGACCTCATGAAACGTGAGTTTGTTTACGCTTTTTTAATTTTATTGTAATCAATATTCATTTTTGAACAATAGAAGAGAAAGTATTGAAACCAGATTTTGAAGACACATTTTTGGTTCGGTGTCTTCGAGCGCGGTCGTTTGATTACGAAAATGCTCACGAGTTAATCAAGAACTACAATAAGCTGCACATATCTTCTCCTCACCTTTTTTCGCCTCCTCACAAATTGAGTGATGTATTCGAAGACAAAGTGTTCACAATTCTTCCGCAGAGAACTGACTGCGATGAGACTATTCTCGTGATCGCAGCTGGTCGCTGGAGTTGTTTGAAGTATGATTTCGACACTGCGTTGTCAGCCTTAGTAGCCACACTGGAACTGGTGTCTACTGATGTATTCACTCAGATTTGTGGGATAGTGGCTATAATCGATATGTCTCAGTTCAATTGGGTGCAGTTGAGGAGCTTTGGACCACTTCAAGCGAAGAAGATGGCGCACATTATTGAAGAAGCGTTGCCAATTCGTTTCAAAGCGATTCATATAGTCAACGATTCATTGTTGACGTATATTGCATATTCAATCATTAAACCTTTTCTTTCACAAGAATTAAGAAGTAAAATTGAGTTTCACAAGAATAATTTTCAAGCTGTCCATCGAATGATACCCCCGCAAAGTTTGCCGTCTGAAATTGGTAGCGGGAGTCCATTGGACAGCAGCCGTTGGTTTCAGTGTCTCATTCACTCCCAGGACCGATTGCTCAAATATTGGCAAAATTTTGGTTCACACGTTTACGTCGAGAACAACAGTGACAGCAATCTCGGAACTAACCAATCCCTCCTGAATGTACTAAGCTGCCGGTCGTATGTCCCAATCTTTTACAAATGAATTTTTGTACTGTTATTTGACGTTGTGAAGTAATTGGTCCAACTGTAATTTTCATTGTTTGTTTGTCGAATAAACGATTATTTTCAATAAACTCGAATAAACTTCATTATTTTTGTTTCTTTTTAAAATATTTCTATATTTGATACACTTGT
This sequence comes from Leptotrombidium deliense, assembly GCA_003675905.2. Classification (NCBI taxonomy): domain Eukaryota; kingdom Metazoa; phylum Arthropoda; class Arachnida; order Trombidiformes; family Trombiculidae; genus Leptotrombidium; species Leptotrombidium deliense. The sequence continues at coordinate 10,576 of NCKV01000970.1, forward strand.
AGAAGTCGTGCGGAAATGATAAATAAATTTATTTTTAAGTATCAACAAGGAAAGAAGAAAAATGCAACAAAGCTTCACTAAGCAAAGTTTACAGTATTTACTTCGTTATTAAAAGATAATTTATTTGCATGAATTTACATAAACCCACACATTCCACCACTTATTATGATTTTTTAAAAAATTTTAAAAGATTGCAACAACACTACGTGTGTGTGTATATAATCTTTTTGTTTATAGCGACTGTGAACGATTGAATTTGTGCTGTTTCCACAAAAATGTGCTTCTCATCGATTTAACGTAACTTCTGCTGCGTTGTTGCCTTTGCTTAAATAAACAATTATTTTCAATGTCGAACGCATTTTAAGATAAGCGTCATTTATTTTAATGTGTATATTTTATATTTTATGTTCATCTGTATTCAAGAAGCACATAAAGATGAATATTTTACTGCATGTGATAATGTTTTGCATTTTAAAGCAAAGAAACAAGAAATAGAAATCAGAGATTGTACATTAAATTGAAATGCGAGCATCTTTTTCAGTATTGCTTGCCAAACACACGAAAAGCGTATACATCAGTTAATATGAATGAAAGATCGGAATTTGTATGAAGAATGTTTGAATGTTTTGCTTAAAATGGGAGAAGATTGAATAACGAATGGATGATGTGTTGTTGATGCTCAGGAGCGCAGTCTCTTCCTATTTATCGATATGCCATTCACGGTGAATGTTGAAAGTCCTTTTCTCCTCCAACCGAAGTAGTGAACAAATTGATGCTCTCCTTTTGGAGTCTTGTACTCATCTTGAAAAGGTAAGACGCAAATTTAGCTGTTCTGTTCAAATATGACACGCTCGCATTCGATGCAATAACGTTGCAAGTTGCACTTTATTGATTCGTGTTTGCAATGGTTACTGCTCATCTTAAGCCAATTGTAAAAGAGCCTAAAAGAGCTTTAAGATCTAGCTGAGATGCGATTCAACGAATAGCTGATTGCTGAATAATAATGCGATTCATGCGACGCACTTTAAGACAATTTAGTTGATTGAATCCTATACTTTTCAGTTTGAAAAAATTTAATATTTCCGAGAATTGAAAGATTTTTGGCGTAAATTAAATGAAATAAAATTAACTACTTTCGAAAAAGAAATGAAGTTGAAAATTATTTATATGCAAATAATTGCTTTCATCTAACTAGTTTACACTGGAAATGATCATCTCTGTCACTCTTCTCATTACATTCTCCACAAAAGAAAATTTTAATTAACTGAAATTAATGAATACTTTGTGTGAAGTGAACATGAACATTTGTTTAACTCAAAACTCTTTAAATTTCGGAACAAAAATAAACTTTGCGTTCATTGAAGTGTTTACAGTTAAATCCAAGTTGATTACATTTCATTGTGTTCATTTGAAAATGTAATCTGTTTGATTGGTCTCGTTTTGTCACTGTCTCCTGGAAAAAATTGATTTTCAATGTTTTGCAGAAATCGATTATTAAATGAATTTTGCTGAAAATAGCTGCACTTTCATTTTTTAGTCTTAAATTCAGATTGAAATTGTGCAACGATTGCAATCTTGCAATCAAGCATATCGAAGGTAACTTAGAACAGAAGTGAACATTTTGTTTCTTTTTTTCTTTTCGGAAACGTTCTGTAAACGATATATTCACGCATCTTTTTTTGACGCAAAAGGCGGTCGCCTGCAAGAAGACAGTTAAGAAGAAAAACAGAGACTAAAGAGTAAAAGCAATTCATGTCACACGTTTACATTTATGTTTCGATGCATAAAAAGTGAAATTGCATTCATTTTTCGCTTGCTTTCGAAAAACGATAGCTCAGATTTTGACTTTTCAAAACACTCCAAAAATTTTCATTCTTGTATATATATGTGCATGTACAATGGAATACATGTATATGTGAATGGAAATTAGATAAATTTTAATATACAGTTTTGAGCGAAGTTTTGTTGATGCCCATCAATTTTAATATGATCTTCAATGGAAAAAGATTCGAATGCAT
>NCKV01000971.1:0-12588 GCA_003675905.2 Leptotrombidium deliense
ATTTCATATTTGTTTTTAAATGCAAACATTGAAATTTATTCGAATGAATACATAATGCGACACATTGAATCAGTTCTCAAGCAGTTTCAAACTTTTTTAGACGTTTTCAATTTGTGTTATATCATTTTACATACAATAAAAGTACTTGTAGTGATTGAAAAGCAAAAAAATGTGATTCCAATTTCATTTTTTATAGATGAAATAATTCAAATGTTCAATCTCAAAAATTACAGTTACATTTGTAAAGTATATCCAGTGTTCTTCACAAGTGAGTGAGTTAGAGTGTTCATTGCCAGTTGTTCAACATTTTGTGTTCGTTTCACGTCTCAAACTGAAGTTCTTTAAAACTTTCAAATACTTTCATTTTTATCAATAAACGTCAAACCGAATTTAAAGTTTGTTTTCAAATATGAAACTTCGAAATTGAGGGCATTTCAAAAATTAAATCAATAAAAGAAAAATGTTCGCTGAATAATAGATGCGAAAATTGTTACCGATTGAAGCTTAATTCATGCTTGATTCGCAATCAATTTATTCATTGTTTGTTTGCAACTTGAGAACATATCGCTAATGCGGCTTATTCGACACTCACTCGGATTTCGGTTTCCAAAGTAAACGTAATGCGAACGTTTCAATACATTTGTGTCATTCGACGAGTAAGCTGGTGATGAAGCGAAGTAATAAAAATTTTAGTAAATCTAAATTCTATTTGATCGTATGACAAAGACAACTCAAATTTTATGACAGAATTTTATGAATTATTGAAAGAGTGAAATCGACAGACTCAAGTCTTACCAAGTTTTGTTTCGCAGACATTCTTCTTGGAAAGCGGACGTAAGCATTTTATTTTCACTGGTAATCGAAAAATTCAAAAATGTAACCGAAAATCGATCGCAATCATTCTTTTCCGTTAAAGTAATCTAAGTGAATGCATTCTTCTTGCAAACCAAATTTCCGCTTTCATAAGTCTGAATACGTTACAATTTCTTTTTCTTTCGCATTGCAACATTTGCAACATTCAATTTACAATAATCGAACCAAAAACAAAAACTTGACTGAAAAGCATGTTGCACAAATTTCGAAAAACATTTCCGTTGAAATGTCATATTAATAATACGATATTATGCTTAATCTATGAACTTGGTCTTCTTTATAATTGGATTAAAACTTCATTTTCATACAAGCTTGTTATGCTCCATTTCGGAGAACCAGGTTTCAATTATGAGTGATTACTTAAATCAGCCAAATCAAACTGGGAATTTGCGAGTCTCTCGATTAATTTCATCTGCATGTTTTCTCATGCTTCAATTGATTTAACAGTTCATGTTTTCACATTTGCCAGTTAAAAATGTTGTTGTTCGTCCATTTGATGAAGCCCATAAATTTGTCTGCGATAAAGTTTAGAGATTACAGATTTTAACGTCGAAATCGATTTTTCATTGACTTTCGAAATAGTTGCCAGTTATTCATTGTCAACTTCTCAAATATAATTTAATAAAAGTTTCGTTTTCATTTCAAAGTTCATGAAGTCAACACAATTGTATTGCGAGTAATAATACAGTTGAACATTCAATTATAATTTTTTACATCAAGAACCATAATGCGAATATTGCGCTTTGAAAGCGAAGGAAATTGATGAATAGTTGATTAAGAATCAAATGAAACAGAGGCAATCAATCAGAACGAAATTGGAAGTTTGTTTTTTGTTAATAAATACTAAATGAATAGAATGATTAGTGCATTTCTAAGAATGATTATTGCAAGAAAGACTTTTGCGCAAATTTGAGATAAAAACAAATGCACAAACGCGCGTTGAACAAGAAAGGTGAATTATTTTTACGTGACTGAAGTTAATGTTAGCGAAAAAATAAATTTGGCGATTCGAGTGGCGATACATCTGAGAATAGCACGTTAACAATTCGCACACTACAGGCAAATCGATTGCATCATTACATTAATGTTGCTGAATTAGTAGATACAATGAATGCTTCAGTTCGTTGCCTGTTCACAATATTGAAATGTATGTTAACAAATGCAAAGTGCATAAAAGTTACATGCAGTAATTTAATTAAAAATATTTCTTTCAACTTTCGCCGCAATTAATCACTAAATATTTTGCATGAAATCAAATTTTACATGATTACAACTTTAATAAGCATTGAGTTAAATCTGAAGTGTTTTTAGTTGAAAGCAAACGCAACTGCGAACACAAAATGCTAGTAAACATTAAAGCATTGAAAAAAGTGGGAAAACAACAACAAAAATTGTCATTAGTTTCTCATCAATGAACAAATTAAAATTAATCGTCAAATAATTTTCTGCTTTTTTTCACTGTCTAACGCTCTTTTATCGCATGTTTTTCGTTCAACTGTTTCGACAGAAAAAGGCAAACTTTTGTGCAAGAAAAAAGCAAATTACGAAAGTTTGGATCGATTTGCGAAGAATGAGATTGGATTCAATGGATTAATATTAAAACCGTAATTTCGTATTTCTGCAATGCAAGTACGATGCATGTTGTTACGCTGGAGATGATGACACAAATGGAATTCGCTGTAATGTCGAGTGATTTCGAAGGATCGTGTTATTTTGCTCACATTTTTTTCTTTATTTACGAGCGAATGTTGAGATGAAGTAATTTACTCTTTTCTTTCTACTTCTAAAATAAATTGTCACATATTTAACAATTACAGTACATGAACTTCATGCTATGAGCTAAATCCTCAAAAAATTCTAGATATTCTTTAAATGAATAATTTTTACACAGCGTAAATTACTACAGCTTACTTTGTAGAGTTGCAAACCGTTATGGAGTAATTCAAACACATCAACGTGAACATCGCAGTTATTAGAGTTACGCTCGTGTGCAAGGGAATAACATAAAAAAATCATTGACACTTAATATCAATTAGTAATCAGCAACAACACCAACAATACCGTAAGTTTATGTGCAGAGTTGCAATTATTTCACTTCAAATTTGCACTCCAATTCCAGGTCAAAATTGTTATAATTATTAATTGCGGACGCAATATTGTATTTATTGCTATTAAGGCCAATTATTTACCGTTGAAAGTTGACATACTATTTTATCGAAAGCTTTGTTCATTGAAATTGAACGAATGTAAAATTCTGTTTAATGCTGTGTAATTGATGTGGAATGATTGTTGGTGAGCACACGTTTCTATCCCCGTTTGCAAAACGTATTGTGTTTGTTTGCAAAAAACGATGTGCGTGCATTTTAAATTCTTAACATTTTTTTTCAGAGATAAGTTGTTGAGTGTACATTGATGTCTTTCAGAAACGTATGTGACCTGGATGTGAATTTCAGAATTAGCATGTGCAGCAATGTTTGCACGTATTGCAACGCATTGTTTTCGATGTTTATGTGAAACAATATCTGCTTGCTTATTTATTTTTCCTTTCTAATCTTTTCCTCGTTCTGAAATTCGTTCTCAAAAGTTTTTGCTCGGAAATTACATTCTTCGAATACATTGCAACAAAAAAACAGTACTTTGTTTAAAAATAAAATGTATTTTCTTACTTTTCTGTTTCGTTGAACAAAAATTTGTTTGCAAAAAAATTCTTGTGAAACTAAAGTAAAAGTGAACAAAACCATAGGTTACCAATCAATCGTGACATTACTTTCCTTGTGATTCTCAGCTTGATCCAATTTCTATGATTTTTCGCTATTCTTCCCAAATTGAACTTCTCAAAATAGTTTTACCTGAAATAAAAAAAAACAGTTGAAATTGTAAAGGCTTCTTTTAGCTTAAATTTGCAAACTGTTTTCAAACGTAATTAGCATATTTTTGTTGATTTTGCAAAATGAGTTTCATTCACTAGTTAATAAAACATTTCCTATCTCTTTAACACTTTAACTTTTAAAAGATCCTCGAAAACTGATTTAATCAAAATTCGTGCTTTTAGCTGAAAGATGATTTAATTCTTTTAGGTCACAACTATTTTTACTCTCGAATCAATGATCACATTTTCTCATCGATTCTTATTTGAAGTGGAAGCAAATGTATCACAAAGAAATTTGTGGTTTAGTTTTCGGTTGATGTCGTAGAAGTGCGTTTGCGGTCAATAAAGACGGATGTTAGCATTTATTCGATAAACACAATGAATAAAGCATGATTGCAACAAACATAACATTAACTCAGTAACAAATACTAAGTAACTAACTAAACACACAATTATAGCGAATCCAAATTAGCGCAAATTTATTGCATCAATTAACCGTTCGTTTCTAGTTTTGCTTGACAAAGCAATCGAATGTGAAAATTTTGCAAATTGATTCGTTAAGCAATATTTGTGAAAGTTTCAAGTCGCAAAAATCGAGTTTTATTTGTTTATCACATCGTATGAAACTCAGTTGGAATATTTCAGTGAAACCGTTTCGATACCATTTCGACAGTTGACGACTCATTAATAATCCATTTCTGGACATCGAAAGACGATTTCAGTGAAACCATTTTATGGCTACAGCGACTATCAGTGTTCACAGAAACACTGTTAACTTATCGACGTTTTCCGCAGCTGTTTACTGTTCTGTTCTTAACTTTCGAAAACTTTTCATGAATGTGCTTCAATTGGAAACAAAAATTTTACTGATATTCGTTTTTTCCACATCAATTGCTTTTTAATATCAAAAAACTATTGAAAACACGACCATAGCTAAACAGCCAAATCTTGTTGTAGTCTGTTGCAAAACGATTCGAATATTTTTTATACATGTATATAAAAGTGCATTGTTTTTTAATGGAATATACAGCTACAATGCAGGATTTAAAAATGTGTTTGTTTAATGCAACTTTTATCGTAATATTGCAGGTAAAAACTGTTTATTGATCAGACACAATTTTATGATCAAATCTGTAAATTTATATTTGCTTGTATGAAACTCCGGATTCAATATTAATGCTCCATTTGACGAGCAAATTTGATTACACATGAAATCAAATTTTGATTGATTCAATGATTATCATACGATTGGAGTTCAATAAAGCAAACAATTTTGAATTTTTTCTCGTAATACTTGCAATAAAAATTACAGCGTTTTCAGTCGTGAACGAATTTGAATCTGAAAAAAAATTATTCTGAAACTCAGAAAGAAACCGAAAATAGAAACACAATTTTGTTCACTTTTCACAGTTGAGATAATTTGTTACCGAAATTCTCGTGCAAATACAATTATGTTTGAATTATTACGAATGAAACTCTCTCTTCACTAGCTTTTCATCGAATGAAAATGTTTTACGTAAACTGTTATTAAAGAACGAGAAAATTTCATCTCCAAAAGTACTAAGCGAGAAATGTGATGTGTGTCACTTTCAATGGTCGAGTAATAAGTTTGCGTCGCTTTCGTTTCGCAGTTCATTCTTTTGCTTAAATTTAAAATTAGTTTTTTTTTGCTTGAAAGTATGTAAACACCTTTTTTGCTCTTCATTTTTTCGCACATTGTTTTTTACTGCTTAAAGACTCGGTCAATAGCAATGTGAAATTTTATTTCAAAGCATGAATTTTCTTTGCAATCAGTTTGTTGTTTTAAAGGAAAGTTTGCTCAAACAACGAAATGCTAACGTATTCAAAGCTTAAAGGAAAATATTGTATTTCTGCAGAAACAACACTTGGCGAAAGTTATCATTTCATTTGCGATGCAAAGTGAATAAATATATTCATTGAATAACATTATCACGGAATTAGAAAGTTGCGAGAAACAGAATTTTTAAAGCGCAGAAAAACAAATACTTTTGAATGTGTTGAACAAATCTTTGCTTTCTGTGAACAGTATGAACTTATAATAAATGAAAAGATGAGATGTAGACGAATGAATGCGTCAATCGAAAGCATCAAAAATACAGAAGCTGCTCTTCAGTTGAGAGAAGTGAATGTGCATAGTTTGCGTCGAACAATAAGCAATCATGTATTTGACAGTAGAGTTGAAGTGTGCAATTAATTTGAGTGCGACGGCACTGAAATGTGGTGAAACAATTGAATCGAAGCAATTGCTTTTCTACTTTCATTTTTATAGTTTTAGAGTCGCCAGCAAAAGACGAGTGAAGCACAGCGATGCGATGCACGAGAATCGCGAATGGCGCAAGTCTTCACTTCGCAGTTCTTTGATCAACTAAAAACATAAATCACACTCAGAATCACATCTCTGTGCGAACGTGTTCGTCGATTTCGCTGCAATCGTTGTTTGTTCCACTGCAATCATGCGACTCTCACTTTAAATTGCATTCTTTTCACCAATTTCATCTTTTCTTTTCTTGCTTCGCTTTGTTATGAAGTAAACAACGGAATTCGGAAGGTGACAAACTTTTCAATTTCTTCAGTAAACTCAAAAAGTAAACGGTAAGAAATTGAATCAATTACTATCGTAGGAAAAAAAGTGAAATTCGAATACATTGCATTTGAATTGATAGACAAAAGACTTTTCAAACAAACAATGATTAAATTTTGAGATTTTTCTGGAAACTGCATTTGATGACCAACAACGTGAACATTTTTTCTTGCAACTGAAATTTTATGCGTTAAATGAAAACTCAGAGGAATCGAATGCACTAAAGTTGAAGCATCGCACATATTGCAAGATTTGTTGTTTTAATAATATTTAATTTAGTTCGTTAGAAAAAAGTTGCTGAAAGTTTAGCTAGCAAAAAAGTTAATTATTAATTAGAATGCGTTTAATATTCTTTTCGAATTTAGATGCAAATTTAGCGAAAGTTGTTCATTGAAAGATGTTCACAGTTTTATGTTTGCTGTTCGCAGCGAATATAATAAAAGAGTATTTGCTAAGAAAAGTTAAGAAAGTGCGAAGAAAATTGCGTAGTATTGTGGCAATAAAAAAGTGAACGTGAAATGAGTACAAAGAAGACGACGAAATGTGTAACACATTTCAACAAATGTAATTAAAAAAATGAAGAGCTTTCAGTTCACACGAGCATAGTATTGAATGCATGTGAAGTGAAGCTTCCAAATTCTTTCCATTCTGAATGTGTTCCAGAAAAGCGATGTAATTTCCGAATCTAGTTTCATGAATTAAACACCGATTTTGCGGGCAAACCTAATCCGGTTTCTTTTATTTTGAATTTCGCTTTATTCACAGCTTCTCTGTGACATTTGAACCATAAAAAAGCGTTCATTGTTTGCAATCAATCTCGGAAGCGAATCAATTAAACTTGCCTTTGTTAACCATTTACTTTGTTGACCCATTTGTTGACCGTTTCTTGTGGTTATCTGAAAAGCAGCTGAAAATGACCAGCAGTGACTTGGTGAACGATGATAACGTAACTGATTCCGGGACAGATGAAACGGTTGATTATGAAATAAGAATGACTGTTCCGGAAGCTTTGCTTGTGACAATTTCTTTAACCGGAATAATTCTAATCACAATCACCGGCAATGTTATGGTCATCATATCAGTGTTCATTTACAGACCGTTGCGAAATGTGCAAAATATGTTTCTCGTTTCGCTGGCGATTGCTGACATCACGCTGGCAGTGACAGTAATGCCGTTGAATATAGTGTATACAATACTAGACAAGTGGATATTCGGTGTTCACATATGCGAAATGTGGCTCACATTCGACGTTCTCTGCTGCACAGCATCGATTCTGAACCTGTGCGCGATTGCACTCGACCGTTACTGGGCAATTCACGATCCGATTAATTACGCGAGCAAACGAACTATGCGGCATGTGCTTTTTATGATCGCCTGCGTTTGGATTATAAGTGCAATTATCTCAATCCCTCCACTTCTTGGCTGGAACGATTGGCCAGAAGTGTTCGAGAGCGATACTCCGTGTCAATTGAGCGAAGAACGAAGTTACGTTATTTATTCTTCTTGTGGAACATTTTACATACCGTTGATTATAATGACCGTAGTTTACGTGAAAATATTCCAAGCAACGCGTCAGCGGTTGCGAGAACGAGCAAAAGCATCATCCGCACAAATCGGATTGAAATCTAATCCGATATCGAATAACTCGGCCTCTCACGAATGCAGGTTCCTCTCGCTGCCGACTGAAGGAAACAGTTCTACTCACACAACAACAGACATCGACGATAGTTCTCCGCCGTCCACTTCTCCGGTGTGTAAAGTGAAAAAGGAAAGTGCGCGATCACTGAACCAGCAAATGAGCGACGATAGCAACACTTTGCGCAAAACTGATTCCGGAAAAAGTGTGATTCAAAAGTATTGGGAAGAGAGACAGAAAATTTCATTATCCAAAGAAAGACGAGCAGCACGAGTGCTTGGAATAGTAATGGGGGTATTTGCATTCACTTTCTTACATTGCAATTGTTTCGTTTTGTAAACAACACTTTTTTGAACACAAAAACCTTTCGAATACTAAAATAGTGTTGTATTCTGAACAAGGTATTCGTCGCTTGTTGGCTTCCATTTTTCATAATGTATGTGGTCGTTCCGTTTTGCAACACATGTCGTCCATCGAAAGGCATCACACTTTTCATCGTTTGGCTTGGTTACGTCAACTCTTCTCTTAATCCGGTCATATACACTATATTCAATGTCGATTTCCGTACAGCTTTTCATAAACTTTTTTGTTGTCAACGAATATAATTAGTTTTCATTTTAACCCTTGTGCCACAATCTGCTGATGAAGAGAACATCAATTCATTAATTGTTTATTAGACTCGTGTCATCGCGAGCCATTTTAATAGAAAACAGTCGCGATTTAATGTGAAACTTGCTTAAGCGAAATAAAGTTTGATCTTGCTGAAAATCACATCACTTCTTTGTGTGTTTTTAATTAAGCAGCCGACAGTTTGCAGACTGTTTAATAACAAGTAATTTGTTTCATCACTTCACTCAATTTGTTCGCGAAACAGTTTTCCATTGAAACGCAAGTCGAGTTCGCGCAACTAAGCAATTATATTGCAAATGCAATCGAATTTGTGTTTCCAACTAATTTAATAACGTCATTACTTTCAAGTATAATTGTGACACTTTTCTTATTTCGTTACAATCATTTGCTTCACTCTTTCTTTTCGAAAACATTAAGCATACAGAATAGAAACATCAATTAATCTCTCGATTCAAATATGCAAAGAAAATGAAGCTATTTTATTATTTATGAGACAATTTTGCGACAAAAATGAAAAGGAGTAAAAATAAGTGGAATAGGATTGAGTAACGAGAAAAAAAACATTTTTTATTATTGCTGCAACGACGAACTGTATCATTCACTTGATGCACTTTTGCGAACTGCGAAGTGTTGCAAAAGCTGCATTGAATTTATTGAGGATTTTGATGTTTGAATACATGAATTTGCTATTTTAAAAGCACGTTTTCAAAACTCTGCCGACAATTTACGAAACAGCAGATACACTTTGCCTTTCAATTTTGTCTATTATGCTTATTTATACGCTTCATTATAACTTAATGACTGCAACTTTATTTATTACATTCAACGTTCGCTGTTATTTATAATCATGCACGTATTTCTTGCTTATCACAGAAAACCTGGTTAAATGTTTGTTTTATGTGAAAATAATTACCAGTAATAATTCGCGCCAGCAAATCGGTTTTGCGAATGTGAAGCAAGAACAAAACAGACGATGCTTCAAATTATGCAAATTTGCAATTTTAACAAAAGTTTCAATAGCAAAAATGATTCGAATCTGCATAACGTTCTGTCAGTTGCTGTTCAAATAAAATGAATCGGCTGAAAAGAGTTAGAATGTCGGTCGAGTGAATTCAGTGAAGTACGCTTGATGTTCAATTATTTGCGGCGAACAATTATCGAGTCTTCAACTGACGATCAGTTTGCAACTTTTTGTTCATTCACGAAACAAGGTTATAAACGTTTGAATCGATAAAAGAAGAAAAGTACGGCACACAACAAAGCAACTCATCACTCGATTTACTCAACAGTAAATAATCTTTTTTGCAGACTGAAACATCGATTCAAACGGTGCATTCAATAACCGTTTGTCGCGTTTTGAATATTCGTCTGCGTGTTTATTGCACTTTATTATATTCATAGACAAATCGAATACCATTATTGCGCAAAATGTGTCGCGAAATATATATATATACACACACAACAAATATTTACTGATATGATCGCACAAACTTTTATCTTTTGGGAGAAGATTGAAGCAATAATTTTTTCAACGACTGACTGAACTTGAAAGCAATAATGAAATATTTATGCATTTTCTTTTCAGGCTCTATAAATGTTTTGCAACCACGGCAAAAGTGCAAATAACTTTGCTCCGAAAATAATTCGTATTTCATGTGTTCTCAATAAATAATAAAGTTATGTGAACTTTAAATTATAGATATACACCAGTGGTCAATGATCGTGTATACGTTTTTAACTGTTTGCAAAGATTTTTCAGCAACATTTCTCATACAAAAGACAATTAAATTATTTTCGATATATTTGTCTCTTGATAATTTGTAAAATCAGGAAAATAAAAAAAAATTGAAACAACAACAACAATAACTCATTATAACATTAGAAAATGAATGAATATTAATTAAAACTTCGACTCTTGTTGTAATTAATCAGGAAAAAGAATCTTTGCAACCTTTCATTTGGAAACAAAGTTCATTTTAATCAAAAAGTTCGCAAATTGTTCATTTTTTGCAGCGAAATTGAATACACGAAAATTATTTGTGAAAACAATAAAAATAAAATAAATCGAATTTCGCTGATAAATAGCATGAATATTCAATAATTTGCATGATTCATGACACACGCATTGAGTTATTGATGCGCGAATTCTTTTTGATTGCTTTTTCTCAAAAATTTTATAAAGAAAAAATAGCATCGAAAAAGAACGCAAAATACATTTTCGTGTTCAAGCAACCGTTTGGCAAAGAAAAAAAGTGAAACGTTAACAATCGCCTTTGTTTTACTGGATAAATAGGAAGAACAGTGAAAGATGCAATGCGATGTACACGATTACTGCTACGGAACGCACTATGCTTCAATCTTTCAAGTGATGTACTTCTACATACTTTTACTTTCGTTTTTAGAACATATTGTCCCAATTTACGGCAATTTGTGGACCAATTGAAAAAAGTAACGCTCAATATACTGAAAATTTTTATCTGAGGTTATTTTCAGATCTTATGTTGTCTTCCGAAATTGGTTTTGGTCAATGTTTGCAACAAGAGACACAAATTTTCGATGCACTTCAATTCTAGGCTCGCAAATATAATTTTATTGCTTTTGCAGCGGCATAATGTAATGCATTGAATTCTAGAAATCTTCACTGCATTTTAAGCAGTTATTCAGACGAAACTGAGACAGCTGTAAATTATCTCACGTCAAATGTCTTACATTGCTTCGATTGTATAATAAATTTTGTTGAACCTCAATTTCGTGGAATAATCGCACCGATCAATCAATGGTTGGCGATATTGTTTGCAGTGTGAAATATTTCATCCAATGTAAACATTAATCAACGGTTGTTTGAGAAAGTATTGTTAGAGGCATATTTTTTCAAGAATCTTTTAAGAATTTATTCTCAAATTTATAATTGAAATTGGAAAGAAAAACAACAATATTCGTTCTATGTTAAAGTTGCCTGAAGTTGCTAATGAAACTGGATTTAGCAAAACGAACAAAAATTTAAGATAACATTTTCGATTTAATGTGATTAATGAAAATTAGAAACGTTTTTGTACATAAACACATGCAAAGAAAAAGTTTATATTTCGAAAGTCGTGTTGCTGCAATACTGACTAATTTATTCTTCGTTTCTTTTATTGTTGATTATGACGCAATTCGTTTCAGACGTAAATTAAGTGACTATATATAACTAACAGAGCACTTCATTACATTCTTGCTCCTTGAATTGCAATGAAATTCGATTATTGCTTAATTAACATGTTCATTAATGTACAAGAATAGAGTAATAATTCATTAGTTAAAACACACGCAGTTTAAATAATAATTTCTCTTGAGTATATTTTGCGATTTCAAATTTCACGTCGATTGGATTTCGTATTTAATTACACTTTTTCCTGATTGCAAAATACAAGCCAAATATAGAAATTAATTTTTCCTTTTCTTTTATTTGCTTAAAGTGGAAAATAACGTGTCGCAAGTTAACACTAATATATAGTTCAATTGCAAAAAATAGAATTGTCGTATTATCCAGATTAAACTTTGTTTTCTTGAAACTTGTGTACACTAAGGAAATGTGGAGTTTAGTTTTCAAACGTTTCTCGATTATTGAGTCACTTTGAGAGATTTGCATTCGAACGAAACATGCAAACACCAAAAATGGACGAATCATTGAACACCGTTTATGTGTTCAGAATATATTAAAAAACGCTTTTTATTGAATATTAAATGAAATAAAATTGAAAACAAGAGCTGTTCCCATTTTAAATGACCGATGTTTGCATTCAACGAAGTGAAAACAATTTGTGAAAATTGTTTTGTCTTTTTTTAATTACGCGTAACTTTTGCAGACAAAAACGACACTGAAAATGTATCGATTCTGTGTAAATTTCACAGAAAGCAAATGAGTTAGATGCTCGAATTAATTTGTTCGCTGTGAAACGCACACAATTTTCATTTGTGTTGCTCTATGTAAGCGCA
>NCKV01000972.1:0-12583 GCA_003675905.2 Leptotrombidium deliense
TATGACTGAATTGTAGCTTTATACGCGAATTCGATGTTCGTGTATGGTGGAGGATAATAGATATACAGTTTTTCTGTTGACATGTTTATTTCAATACACAAAAAGCGAATAACCTTGTATGATGTGTATGAACTTCTGAAGAAAGTTTGCTTTTGAAACTTGATCAAGACCTGATTTTCAAACAATAATAAACAATTTTGACGCAATTGACTTTCTTAACACACTGTATTTATTTATGCAGGAGATGAGTTTTACTTGATGGAAGACAATAAATTAGTATGTAAAGCGGATTATGAAGCAGCGAAACAAAGAGGTAAAAATTTGTTTATATTATCAAAGTTGCAAATTGATGCGAAGTAGCGTATTACCGCGCTTACATTGACATGTCCAAATTGACCGATTTTGGGAGAAATCGCGAGTTTTGTGAAGTAGTAGCATGCGGTGTCCTTGTAATGTGCAATAGAATGAGACTACCTTCATTACACTATTTACAAATTGTTATTAAAAGTCAAAAGAAGTTCAAAAATAACGGTTTAACACAATTAGCCGTGAACTTTATTGTTGCAATATTATCAAGGGCATGTAATGTTGATTTTAATCAACTAGTGTAAATGTGTATAATAACTTTATTTCAATTTGGTGACAGATGCGACAATATTATTAAATCAATACATACATGGCCTTATATGATAAAGTATAGAGACAAACATTGTCTGATTGACTTGTTTAGGACATGTCACTGTAAGCGTAGTAATACAGTGATTGCTGTCGCAAAGCGTTCAGTAGTCATGCGATTCGTTTCATGAAGCAATTAAAACGAACGTTGCGTTCAGTTTTCAATAGTCTTGTTAAACAGAAGCTTCTTCGAAAAGGCCGCGGACCACAATCACAGCGAAACAACTAGAAACACTGAAGAATGCGTACAATAATTCACCAAAACCAGCGCGTCATGTGAGAGAACAGTTAAGTCACGATACTGGACTTGATATGAGAGTTGTACAGGTATTAATTTGAATATTTATTGAAATTAGAAAAGTAAAGTTTGTTTAGGTTTGGTTTCAAAACCGAAGGGCCAAAGAGAAGAGACTAAAGAAAGATGCGAACAGTGGTCAGTTGGGTAAATCCGGAGTTCTACCAAATTCTCACGGTTCGAGTCCAGGACAACGAACACTATCAACAAATCGCAATTTGTGGTCAAACCAAAACCCACTTACGCCGACGACCGACACTATGCCACCTAGTAACGCTTCTTCCACAATTCTGGCAAATGAAACATCAACTTCGTGTTCATCTTGGTTCGAAGATCCAATCATGGATTCCAGCGACGACGACTCTTTACTCTCTGGACAGCAGTATTAATTGAGAAATTCACGAAATCCTTATTTTGTACAAAAGTCATCGCTGTTAAATAAAATTATGATGCAATCACCGTTAAATGTGTGTTCACAAATTTGTCACTTGGATGAGGTAAAAAAACAATTATTGTTCGCAACACAACGGATATCATATTGAATACATATCCGTTAACAATTGAAGGCACGTGCGTACAAGAGTTACCAGAGCACCGAACACGATGTTCACGATGTTGAATACAAAATATTGCTGTTCAACCGGAAACCGAGACACGTGAACAGCCACTTATTTACAAACAAGTAACTTTACCAAACTTCAGTAACGGACCGAGTCAATTAGAAAAGACCGCAAATAATCAAAGATACTTTTAGTGTTCCTAATTTTAAGACTGCAAATTAACAAAAACCATTGAGTGCAGAACTGCAACGGTTTGATCAGCGAATACAGTAATAAAACGTATCAATAATATCTGTTGTATACAATAATATAATAAAAGGTGTCGTCGTCCCTTCGAACATCCAAATGATTATGTTTTTACAAAACGTGTATCAAATCAGCACCAAAGCAGCTCAAGTTGTGTTGAGAGCCATCCATAGGAATTGGAATGATTGGTGATTACATGTTCAGCTTCAAGTTAACAGGAATGTGTTCGCTTTGAAATTCGTTAAATGCTAAAGAAACCACAACCAGAAATTTTGGATTACAGGGAACAACTACGTTTTGTCGTAACAAATAAAGCACAATCCTTTAAATATCAAAAATGTTTTATAATTTCCTAACACATTGTAACTAAAATATTTTATTATTTAAGCAGGACTGTCGTCGTTTGGCGAGTCGTCGAGGGGAGATCCAATTGACCCATCGTCTCCTGTGCCTCCTCCACTCATTGATCCGCGTTTCGATGCGAGGTAACTTCTTGACGCACCACCGGAAGCCCCAGGACCAGAACGTCTACAACAATAATGAAACTATTGTAAAATACAAACTACTAACCTTATTTTGTTCTTCAAATTTGCTAACTCTCTATTTGCAGCTTCATTTGACTCAATTGTATCTTCGAGCTCTCGCTGTGCTTTTCGGCGCAATGCTTTTTCACGCGAACACTCTTCTTCGACTTCATCCAATTGCCTTTTTAGTGCTTTCACTCGATTATTGACTTTCTCTACCTGCTCCTTGTACTGTTCCGCGTGCCTTCTTTCATCTTCGACTTGCATTGTCACATCTTTCAATTTCTTTTCCAGTTTTCTGGTCTGTTTAGTGGCAGCTTGTCTTTCTTTAATTTCCATGTCCAGCTGTTCTTCAAGTTGAGCGATTTTACTCTCCAGAGAAGCGATAGTACCTTTTGTTTTAGTCCTTTGAGCAGTTTCAAGTTCATTTAGTTTTGCTTTCAATTCTTTATTCTGTCGTTCAATGACGAGACGATCGCTTTCTGCCTTTTGAGCATAATTTCTTTCAGCGACCAACTCATTGTTTATTGCATCCATTTGAATCTGCAACTTCTTCAACTTCTCCAAGAACACTTCCGAATTACTCTGTTCCTCTTCCAACTCTTCTTGCAACTGCGAAATTTGACTTTCAAAACGCCGTTTTTCATCTTGCATAACTGATATACGATTTATATTTGTTTGCATTTCTTCAACCAATTCGTCTCTTTCATTCTCGGCATTTCTACGACCTCGTTCACTTGCTGCGAAATCTTCTTGCAAATGAACCACTTCTGCTTCAAGAGACTTGGCTCTCTTTTCAGCTTCTTTCGCTTGCAAAATAAGTTCGTCTCTACAGCTCTTGGCTTCTTCAGTGTCACGCTGATAATCTTTCATTTGAGCTTGCAGTCGCTTGTACTGTCGCAAAGCATCTTCTTTTAATCTATTGGCCATTTCCATTTGTTGCTCATAATCATTCAAGTCGCTTTCTAATTTTTTCTTCGAAGAAATTGCTATTCCTCTCTGTTTGCGTTCATCCTCGAGTTCAATTTCTAAATCACGGATTTGTTTTAATAACGCACGTCTCTTTTCTTCAGCTTGTTCATCCCTCGCAACTAAATCACGCTCAAATTGAGCTTTCATTGCTTGCATGTTGACCTCCAAACGTAATTTGGCATCTTCAGTCAGCTGCAATTCGTCCTCCAATTCCTCAATTTGAGTCTTTTGTTCTGCAACTTGGCTCTCCAGCGCTCGCTTCGCTTTTTCAAGTTCGTGAACGTTAGTATTGGTGAATCCTTGGTTATTAACAAGCTCGTCTAACTCAACCTGCAACTGTCGACGACCTCGGTCCAACTCCTCGTATTGCTCTTCTTTTTCTTCTAAGGCACGTGTTATCGACAAAATTTTAGTCTCTTTTTCGCGCACTTCTCGTTCTGCGTTATCTCTCTCCGCACCAATTCTTTCGGATAATGCTTTTTCTTCGGCTAACATCGCGTCAAACTTCCGTTGTTTCTTTTCTAATTCCGAAACTTTCGACCTCTGACTTTCCAACTCCACATTAAGGTCTTCGACTTCTGACTGCAATTTCTTTTTTGACTTTTCGAGTTTATCTGCGTTGGCTAATGCTTCATTAAGTTTTTGCTTTTGTAGTTCAATTTCCTTTAATAACTTCTTTCTCATCTCATCATTTACAGCAAGTAACTCCGCCTCTTCTTCAGCTTTCTTTTTAAATTCATTCACTTGCAATGTTAAATCGGCAATTTTCTTCTCATAATTCTTTTTCACCTCTTCTTCTTCTTCGATTTGTTCTTGCAATGAATCTCGCTCACTTTCAATTTGTCGTAAGCGCGTACTTAATGACAATTTCAGTTTAGTTTCTTCATGAAGAAGATCCTGTGCTTCTGATAATTGAGCATCAACTGCTTGAAGATTCCTTGTGGCAAGTGTTGATCGACGTTCAAGTTCCTCAACTTGGCTGTTTACCGCATCTAATTCAGCTTGTAGTTTTGCTACCTTTTCTAATAAATCACCTTTGATTCTTTCCGCATCCATTAACTTAGTGCCCAATTCCTGAAGTTGAGTCTCGAGCTGTTTTCGTTTTCGGTCAGCATCTTGCCGTCCAGCAGATAAAGCTTTTATTTCGTTGGCCATATCGGCGTTTTCAGCTTCCAAGTTAGCTTTCACTTTTTCTAAACTAGTCTTAGATTTCTTGAGGTTATCCAATTGTTCGTTAAGATCTTCAACAGTTTTCAGATGCTTCTGTCGCAGATCAGATACCTGGACTTCCCGCTGTGCAGACTCTTCGTCCAAACAACTTTTCAACAACTGAAGTTCCTGTTCGCGTTTTATGGCAATTTCTTTCTGAGTGGCAGTCACATCCAAAGAATCGAGCAGTTCATTTTTGAGAGCTTCGAGTTCTTCGTTTAAATCTCTTTTTTGCTTCTCAGCCTTTGCACGCGCTTGTTTTTCACTTTCGAGATCTTCTTGCAACTCAATTAACTGCGATTCCAGCTCGCGAAGGGCTTTCTGTGATTGTGCTTTGGCTACACCCTCGTCGTCACACCGAAGCAATGCTTGACTTAATTCTTCTTCTCTTTTTCCTAACTGTGCTTGCAACTCTTCCAACTGAACTCTCTTCTCATTCAATTGCTCCTTAACATCGTTAAGCTCAGTTTCGAGTCGTCGTTTAATGCGTTCGAGTTCTTGTCGAATCTGCAAGACGATAAAAATAGTAACACATGCCTATGCAAATTCAGCGAACCTCTCTCTCACTAAAATAGCACTCATTAGCTCCACACTAAGCAAACAATTAAAGAACATTGTCTCCTGTTTGCTGACACAAGCAACAATATATTTAACACACGTTTCACATCAAGCAAACATTCTTGCCAAGAAAAGGCTTTGCATAACATACCTGCTGTTCTTTTCTAAATCGGTCCTCTAACTCTGCGTAAGAGGACTCGTGTTTCGCTTTTAATTTAGACAAATGCTTAGCCTTTTCTTCTTCTTCTGACAAAGTAGTCGTTAGTTCCGATAGTCTTTCATCTAAAAGTTTCTTTTCTTTTGATAATTTATTATTGGAGTCATCCAGAGCAGCGAATTCTTCTTCTAATTTCTTTACTTTAGTGTCTAATGTCACTTTTTCAAGTTGAAGCTTTTGTCTGGTAGCTTCTTCCTCTT
The DNA here is from genome assembly GCA_003675905.2 of Leptotrombidium deliense. Classification (NCBI taxonomy): domain Eukaryota; kingdom Metazoa; phylum Arthropoda; class Arachnida; order Trombidiformes; family Trombiculidae; genus Leptotrombidium; species Leptotrombidium deliense. The sequence goes on from NCKV01000972.1 coordinate 5,457, forward strand.
CCAATTGTTCTTCTAAGTCTTGAATATTTAACTGCAATTTTTTCTTCTCCGCTGACAGTGCTTGACTTCGTTCCTCTTCTTCTTCTATTCGCGCTTCGAGATCGTGAAGTATTTCTTCAAGCTCTTGTTTTCGTGCTGCTAAACGCAACCGTGCCTCTTCAGCTTCTGCACATATCTCAGTTTCTGCTTTTAATTGCTCAGCAATCATCGCCTTTTCCTCTGTGACCGCTTGGAATTTCTTTTCGAACTCTAAGAATTCGTGTTCCAACCTGTCTTTTTGTTCTTTTATCTGCCTAAGCTCGTCTTCTTTCTGCAACAGTTGTTCATCGTACTTGGATACTTGAAGAAGAGGTTTAACTTTTGTGTACAATCGCCACCAAGCCCAGTTACGGAGCTTCAAGTAGGCGGAACAATTTCGCTGAATTATTCTAATCGCGTTTAACTGTTGTAAACGTTTCTGATAATTTCTTCGAGCCAGTAGTCCACGACACCACGACTGGAAATTGACAATAAGATCAGAAATTTTCATGTCTCTCTCTTCTTCAAGTTGTGCAAGAACACCGGCGCGAAAAAATATTTTACTCTGGCCAATACGATATAGGTTGGGATCGAGATCTAATGCGGTAATCATTTTTTCAGAAGCTAATTTTCCATCCATAAATCCTTTCGGTATTGCATTTGGAGTCAATAATTCATACCTTAATCGAAATAAATAAATAAAAGATTCCTAACACATTTAAAATTTACCTTTGTCTGAACTCTTGAAAAGGAATTCTATTTGGAAAGCCTTGTCGGCAAATTCGAATACCTTCGAGGACTCCATTGCACCTCAATTGATCCAATACTAATAATGCATCTATCTTTCCCGCTCGTTTTTCATGATTTGGAATTATGCATCTCACAAAATTTGGGTTTGTGTTGCGTAGTGTACCCATAAGCCTTGTTAATTGATCTTTATACAGCTGGCTCACAGTTCTAAACATTCCTTTTCGAGTACGTGCTCCAAACTGTGTATCACCTCCCATTGTCGCTACTCCCATTCCAACAATTTCAGCTATTGAACAAATTAAGCATCATCGCACTGTTGCAAAATTCACTCTGTTTACCGTCTTTCCAAATTTGAACTATGAATGGTTCCTGAGAGCTTTGCAACAGAAGTACAATATTTTCATTCAACGGGTCCATATTCTTCATCAACCATTGGTTGGCGGAGTAATCAACCTAACAATACATTCATTTGTAAAATGTTCGACATTGATATACTTACTTTTCCCGCGTAATGAATTATACTAAAATCACCGGTTCCCCTAAAATCAGATTTGATAAACTTCGGATGCTGGCTATGAGCCGAGACTAATTTATCGACAAACGTTTTGTCTGTTGCTTTCGGAAACCAACACTCTTCGTCGAGAAGAGCAAGAATACCCATTGGCTACACAACAATTGATAAGTAATGAAAGTTGAAATACTAATACCTTTTCGATTAAATCGATCGTTGGTTGCAAGTCGAGACCAAAATCGATAAATTTCCACTCTATTCCTTCACGTTGATACTCTTCTTGTTCCAACACGAACATAGTATGGTTAAACAACTGTTGTAACTTTTCATTTGTATAATTAATACATAATTGCTCAAAAGAATTAAGATCAAAAATTTCGAATCCAGCAATGTCAAGAATGCCGATAAACGAAGCTCCTTGCCGCTTCGTTCGATCCAAAGAGCGGTTGATGCGGTGAACAAGCCATTTGAACATTCGTTCATAACATGCCTTTGCTATTGCTTCAACAGCTGACTCAACCTGTTCTTTGGTTTGAGCTTTAGTGACATAATCTCTTCCAACTTTAAGTCTCGGTTTTAGGAATGCTTTTGTCATTTCGGTTACATTAAGTCCTAATAAGTGGCTAACTTTCTGAGCAACAGTATTATCGGGTAGCGTTGCTTGGTCAGAATTCCTTTCCTGTTTAAACTTCATGTTTCCGAACAAAAGGACGGATGAAACGACTTTAAATATGGCACTGAAATCCTCTGGAGAAAGGCCCATTATATGCATCGCTTGACAAGTGCTTTTAAATTCAACGGCGTCGTCGACTCCAGGGACAGGCACGTTCCCATGTGTAAGGAATGTGTAATTTTTTACATCTTCCAACAGGAATTCCTCTGTAAACAACACAATTAAAAACAATAGTGATTCATCATAATCCTACTGATTTCTTCCGGTTGACTACCATTCAGCAGCTGATAGAAAATATGGAAACTGCGTTCATCGACTGCTTGTCGAATTGTGCGTGACTTCTCAAGAAGATCTAAAAAGAATCAGTTAAATAATGGTAACTACATAGTTAACGCACAAGTCTCAATATTGGCACCCGCAATAAAACCTGAAGCGTCAAAATTGATTCGAATAAATTTTCCCTAAAATTAAAACATTGAAATTGTGACAAAAAGATGAATATTTACAAAGCGAGATGAGTTATCATTTTTGACAGTTTTTGCATTTCCAAAAGCTTCTAAAATTGGATTTGCTTGAAGTAATTGTTGTTCCAACTCTCCCTAATATAATAAATTATAATAATTAGTAAGTTATTTAAAATAAAAGTATATTAAAATATTAGTAAAATCTTGCAACACAGAAACATACCGTGTTATCAAGCAGCTGTTAGCAGGCAGCAGAAAAAGAAAGTTTGGTTTAAGCAGTTTATAAGTAAGACGAAATTTGATAAAATGCATCCTTTTTCAATGAAAACACAAATTGATGGATGCTACTTACAATTACATTTGCTGAGGGCTGATACTGCGATTTGTTCAGCGAAAGCACAAGCAGCAGTTTGGGGAAAGAAAAGTATTTCATGAATTAATTGCAATTTGCAGCAGAGCATCACTCACAGGCTGAAACGCTGCTTGTTGCGTTGATCGAGGTTTCGATGAGGCAACGTACGCCAAATATTGGATTACTTTCTTCGTGTTCTCTGTTTTTCCAGCTCCACTTTCTCCGCTTTTTTAACGAATCAAAATAATAAGTAATTAATTACACTGAATTTGACTCTTACGTGCAGAGAATAGCTTGATCTTCTCTATCTGTAAAATTGAAAAAAGTGTCGATTAATTGACCTCATTTTGAAAAGTTCTCAATAAACATCGTTTCGTTGATCATCACTTGGATTCCCCGTAACTCTTATATCAGTGCGTAAACATTTCAAACCGTAACGTAAACGATGAGTTAATGAAATAAACCGTGAATGTGTTAAACAAAAATAAAACAAACCTTGCAACATGCTTCTGTAAGCGGCATCAGTGACCGCAAAAATGTGTGGAGGCACTTCATGTCGTTTCTTTCCTTTGTATAGTTCTATAACCTTTTCGGTGTATATCGGTAGTTTTTTGTAAGGATTGACAACCACACAAAACAATCCGGAATATGTCTGAAATATAAACGATAAAATGCATAAAACGCAGTCGATTTAAAAGTTTCGTGTCGCTCTGCTGCAATTATTCATGCGAAGTGAAGACATTGATGCACTGTCAATATTTTTAAACACACCGAGAATCACTTAAATACTGCACGGTTTACAATATCACGCTTCGCATCGAATTCACTGAATTCAGTACTGCTCCTGAATTAACGAACATAACTTAGCCAAGTTTCGATAATTTTATTTCCTGCGACATTTTCCTTTCGACGAAATGATAACAAACCAATAACAGTTTTGACGCGAATTTGTTATCATTTCAACATAGTGACAATCACCTAATTTGATTTTCGGTATTTGTCTGTTATTGATTCACACAAACTTAGTGAAAGAAAAACACGAAATGTTCTTAAATGGTTAACGTTGCCTACACAAATGTCAAAACATGACTTTATCGACATTTAACATTTGTCGCAAAAATGTAAAATTTGAAAGGATAAACAAACGAGGATAGATGATTGAGCAAGGGCCGAGATCAAAAATAGACAGATTTGAAAACAAAAGCACGACGAACTATAATCGTCAGATGTTCGGCAGTGGGCTTAACAGTCTTGAACACCATTTGACATAAGTTCAAAGCAGAAACCAACATTAGCACTATGAAACGCATGCTACATACCACAGCAGTATTAAAAATGCGATTGCAATCTTTCACGAAACTCGCTTTTTATAAGCAACAAAACTACTTTTCTCAAAAATATTTATTCATTGGTACGCTCAAACGTGGATATTGGAAAAACTGAGCTCTAAATTATTGTAACTTTCTTAAATTGTATTTTTATTAATAATTATCGGTACGCTGTCTTGTTCGTACAAAACTAGGCAACAAATGAAAAGACTTGTTATTTACGGTTGTTAGTTTATACAACACGTTAACCCAATGACTTGACGTAGTTTTTGTGAAGAAATGGAAATTAACTGAAATGGCATTAAATCTCGGTAGATTTAACTAAGATTATGTTCTAAATACACAGGTGTTAAACTATACATTTATTATCACAGGTATGATTAAAGGCAGCAGAACAAAACATGCCACAATAACTCTATTTTGATAGCATATGAGTCATTTATATCGCATATCTTAAACATTAATTAGAAACTAAATTACCTAAATAATCAACCTTGACAATGAGTCGCCGACAAGGCTCTCATTGTCGAACTCAATGAACGCAATGTTGGCAATTGTTCATCTATTCATGTGTTCAACGTTCGTTCTAAGATTGCCTCACATTTATATGAAGCCGTCGAGTCTAGAAACTGTGTGCCAATCATCTTAAAAGAAGCAACGAACTAGAAAAGTATGACAACAACATCTACACAATTTAAGCACCTCTGAAATCATTACAGAACATAACACGAGGAGTGATAAAAATTGAGCTAGAATTCAGTGAATTGGAAGTACTCATGGTTACACCCTGCGATGAGCAGCGGATGTCACCGTCGGCAAACATCCTTTCGTACTTACATAAATCAGACCGGAATAGTACCTATCCTTTAGGTTGTGTAAGACACAAGCCTCGTTGAGACAAGTAAGTTCTGCCATATCTTCCACTTTATTGAAGCGCGGAGGATTCATTTTTTGCGCGTCATCCTTTGAGATTACGACGCGTTTGCCCGTCTCCACGAGTTCTACTTCGAGCTCATCACCTTTGTCCACTTTAACGGACGCGGCAACAAAGCCCTGCACTTCATGCGGAACCCAGACAAGCTTTTTGGATGTCCATTCAGCTTGTTGAGACGGATCGCTGACAGCGTTTCTATCAACAACCAAATACTTCAGTTCTGGATTATTGGTAACGTCGATGCGAGCGTTGCTTTCGTCGTCGCGTGTGTTCGCCATCGCTATCAGTATTGTCACCACTCGTTGCGATTAAAGTTAGCACATACACATTCACCAGAAGAAAGTCGAGTGGATTGCGATCAGAAACTCATCGAATCTCTGCAGTTTCACTGCTCAAGTGTACGCTCTACGAACGACTCGTATTGTGATGTGTGCAACAATAGTGAACAATACGCACAAAACACGCACAATCGGTCAGACAACATTCCTTTTTCGGCCGACGCCCGCTTCACTCCTATTCAAACGCGCAGTCGCACAACACTTACCGACGACCGGCAGTCGCGCCGTACGGAGAATCGCGGAAACACTTCCGTCGCACGCAACGTCCGCAAGCCTCGCAAGTGACGGTCGCTTCTCATCGTTTATTCGATACTCTACACATAATCAGTCGCTTTTACAGCCATTTAAAGAGCACAAAGTTAGTAAAAACAGTTCCGTTACTCGTGACTAGAGTCTACATTTACTCTACGCTTTGACGGTTAGAAATTACTGAGGAGAACGAAGAAGTCGCCGCGAGCTGCGACACTCGTCACTACTCCTTCAGACCGACAGAGATATCAACGAATTATAATGTTCCATATTTCGCTTCAGAATATCAGCACAAGGTCCAAGCAGTCGCTCGAAACGCGCTCTGTCCAATTTCACGCACTTCAGCGGCTCTTTAGCGACCACCGTTGCAGCGCGCGGTCTGTCCAATAGCAAAGCTATTTCACCAAAATACTCTGAAGGTCCTAAACGGCCGACTTCTGTTTGCGGCTCTTCTTCTGAACGTCGTTGATAAACCACAGCTGTCCCCTCTTCTATTATGAAAAAGTCATCGCCAGGTTTTCCTTGCTCTACGATCACATCTCCCGTGTTGAACTGCACAGGTATCAATGCATCTGCTATAGTCAGTTTTTCCCACTTTTCCAGGCTTTCTGTTCACGAAAAAAACATTACAGCTGTCACATGATTTGTCAACTCACCAAAAATGGAAACTTTATTTAAGAATTCTTCGTACAATTTCCTCTTCCTAATTGTCGAACCCATTAAAATACGTCGATATGTGTCGCGATCGATCGCCCACAATTTACATTCATTTTTCGCTTTAATAGTGGCAGCGCGAGGAGTGCCGTAAATTAGGGCCAATTCACCAAAACTGCCCCCATCACCAATTGTGCTAACGAGTGTGTTGTTTATGTAGATTTCCACCTCTCCCTCGTCGATTATGTAAAAGTTGTCCCCTTCGTCACCCTGTTTTATGATTACTTCTCCCGGTCTATGAACCACAGGGAACATTGCGTCAAAAATGTCACTTCGTTCAGCTTCATCCAAATGCTTGAATAAAACATTTCTCTCAATTGCCTTCGAAAGAGCTGCCATTGTTTTGTAGTCTTTGGGCACAACCTTTAAACAATTGCAAATGCACTAATTGCATATTCGAAAGCACGGAGCTAACCTTCTTTACGTATGTTGCTGCATCTTCCTCAGAATAAGTTTCCGCAGATACAGCTCCCCTTCGAACTCTTTGACCCATTGTTGGCACTGGCGACAAATCTTCTTCCCGTTCTTCACCGGGAGGTGATGTGGCCGCCTTCGGTTTGCTTCTCCAGGTCTCTTCCTGAAGTAAACAAACAAATAAGGAAAACATTACCTCACAATTTTACACAACCTTTTCCAGCTTTTGAAAATATTCCCTAAGGAATTTAATTGGATCCTCTGGTCTGCAGACGCACAATTGCACAATGCAATCCTTTAGAATTTGCTGGATATTGTGTCGCTGCACGTAAGCTTCACACTCACGAAGACTCTGTTCCTCGTCTCCTGTTTGCGTCGCCAT
>NCKV01000974.1:0-12577 GCA_003675905.2 Leptotrombidium deliense
CTCACTTAATCAAACATTTTCTTTCCGTTTTTTCATTAGTTGCATTGAAAAGTGAAGTACACTTTTTGCTGTACGCAACATTTCACCGACTCGAATGGTGATCCAGAAAACAAATGAATAAATGTCTGCAAGCGGTGCAACAACAATTTTAGAGACAAATGAGTGAACACATACGAATGCGAATCACAATCGCAGTGACCTGCAATTTGCAGCAACGGCATCCATTTAAACTATTTAATTGCCATTTAAACGAATTTAATGAAAACAAGCGGAGAGAAGCATTCAACGAAACGATTAGAAAACGTAATGTTTTTAAATCGCATTGTACTCGCATTGCGAGGTTGTTTCGTAACTATTTCGTCGAAAGCACGTCGATCTTGTGACTCGACACACGATGAATGCAATGCACACACCGACTATTTATAATTGTGTACATATTTATAATTCTCGGGAAATATTCACAGGAAAAAACATCGTTTTTCTGCTTTCCATGGCATCAATGTCAGTTTTCAGATTAAAAGAGTTAAAAGAGTTTGTGCAACAGAAAGCATAAAACGAAAAGTGGTCCGTTTTTAGAGTAATTGAAGCAGTAGTGAACAGTGAACACTGACCTCCATCTCCAATCAATTTAATGTGCACCAAAGTAGGATCTTCATTGTGTTCCTCGAGAACCGTGTCGTCAGTGAGTGTTAATTCCTGCGTTCATTACACGGAAATAAAGACGCGTTTTTTGAAATAATTGATAAAAAGCACTCCGAAGTTTGCGGATAAAATTGTAACTTTGGAAACAGTAACAATGCAAGGATGAATAAGTGGTTTGTACAGCGAACGAAAACATTGCAGATAATGTGAATGCGTCGTTCACGTCTATCGTCGTCGTCGTCGTTCACGTAATCACTTATTCCGTATTAAAAGTTGGCCGCAAACACAGAGTTCTTTATTTAGTCCAAACGGCGATGTCACAAATATGCTTACTTTTGTATTTTCGTTGTAAGAGACAATCACTGCTGTGTACCACTGAGTTGTACCTTCGACTCGATAGACCTTAACCCGGTACCCAACCAGTACCGACGGCGTAGTCAATAATATCTTCTGCCCGTCTTGAAATTCCAACCACTGTCGTAAACACTCGCGAATCAGCGGATACTCGCGACAAGCCTTTTGATTTTGGAAATCCGAATCCTTTCGGGAAGCAAACGCAAGTTACGCAATAATCGATACTTAGTATGGCACTGGAGAAACGATCACATCTCATGCATCTCTCACATCACATCTGCTCATATCTGTTCTGAGAACCCGAATTGCAGCGCCGTAACACCAATTCGTCAATCAGCCAGCTTTTAAAGCTAATTTCAATAGTGGCTCTTTAAAATTCAAGTTCACAGCGCATCTTCTCTTTACTTGCGCAATGTTTTCAAATTAAGTTTACAATCATTCGCCATAAATTAATGCATATACAAACACTGCAATTATTCGCTGTCGGTTTCTTTCGCTTGAAAAAACAAAATTTTTGTTCACGTTTCCATTTTTTCATCGGAAATTGAGTTCGCATGAAAATATGAGCGCCAAAACACGAAAAAACGTAATAGTCTGGAATCAGCGACCAAACACGGCAGCAATGCATTTCAGGCAAAAGTGTGTTAAAGCGTTTTTCGTTCAAAAATCGATACAAACAATAAATTTGTCGTGAAATGCAATTGATATGTGAAATGTTTTCTCAATGCAATTACCGAACGAACACTTACTGTGTTCTTTATTTCTTTATTCAATAGTCACATTATTTATTCAAAACAAACTCCGTTTTAAAACACATTCAGTGACAAGTAATTGAATAATACTAATTCTGACAGTGATTGCAACTGTTTTCAAGTGAAATTTTGAATGAAACATACAATTAAAGTGTTGTCGCTAAATTAGCCTTCAAAAATGAACAGCGTTGCGTTACACTTCGCAATCAAAAAACATTTCAAAAACGTTTAATTCAGAAACTAGAAATGAAAGCGATTTTCAGAAACAGTGAACTATTTTTGTAATAGTAATGAATACAAAAAAGCGACATTAAATTATGTGTAATGTTTTTCCGCGAATATAAAATAAAATAGAAAACTAAAAACAAATCGTTGCACACTTGGAAACATCATATTTACAATGTTAATAACTGAAAATATTCTCTCTTCTCAAATCACGATCATTGGCATCAAAAATCAATGCGAAAAACGATTTAAAAAACACATCGAATTAAGTGTCGTTCATTCGCCTGAAATTGTTTTTACGGAAAGCGCATTCAATTGACAATCGACATCATTTAAATTCCGTACTTTTTGAGACAAAAATGTTACCTAATTTTGCGTTCGCAAATAGTGTGTATTGACGAAGCGCGGCACCAATTTGTATAGACCCAAATTTCACTCGAATAACTTTTGCAAAACGCCAGCAAACGAAAAGCACACTGCTGTTCAATTAAACTGCTGCTATTTATATACAGAATATATATTTCTTTAAAATGAATGTCGTTTCCTTAAAATAAGCATTGTTTGGGAAACAGGATTCACTCTTAACAGTGCAAGTAAAATTAACACTTATTCAAGAAACGATGTTTTCAATTGAATTCGCATCTCACAAACATTTTATCGATCGTTCTCAGAATTGATTCAAAACACATCGCTTATTCATTGTTCAAACACAGCGGACATTTTCCTAATCGCTGTTTAATCGTTATTTATTGTGAAACAACGCAACGACAATTGAAACGAACGCACCTTAATAATGAACACGAACTGCTGTAATGAGCGATCGCCATTAATAAATACAGAGAAAATAAAGCCTGCAGACGCGAAAAATGTGCCCGTATTTCAAATTGAGAAACGTCGAGCAGTCGTTGTGAGATAAAGGTCGCTGTGAATCAATGAACAAAAGCACGTTTGTTTTAAATAGTTTAGCTAACGTGTTATTTGATTAAATAGTTTTCGGTGAGTTAGAATCGAATTAGCAATACTTTGAAGCATACTGCAACCAGAAAAGATAGTATTGCAACAAAGGACGTATGTTACGCAAAGCATTCATCATTGCAATCAAATGCTCGACATTTCCAGGAAATGTAAAACGCTTATTTGGCTGCAATGCGATCGCTGAACACACACCGCATACATCACACAAATATATGTACACAGGCAGTACGGAGAAATATACAGAATATTACTTACTTGGTGATGTTTGAGCGTCAAGTAGTCAACAAAGTCCAATTGTCTGTCCAGCAGATGTTCGATCGGCTTCAAGTGATGCTCACCGAGTCCAACTTTGTCGAGCAGTGGTTTGTAATTCTAATGAAACGAAATGGCAGTGAAATGCAAGTCAGCAGTTTCCACGAACAGTTCAGTGCGTAGTTGTCGTTGGGCACTCACAGCACAGCACATTCATTCACTAATAGCGGTGCGGTGTTAGAGGTCACTTCAAGGTCAATAAACAAGTGGATACGTCGATGGATGCATACATATGTGACCACTATTTGCGGATATAGACTGTTTACACACAATGTACACTGCGAACTAGAGATTCGCAAGAAATGAGAACGCAATTGAAACGAAAAGATTAAAGTGAACGCAAATAGTATTTGAGTTGGAAACACGAGATTATTAGTCGCGATTCGAGAACGCACAGAACGTTAAATTAAATACCTTTCGTTTGCAGTCGAACTGAGAACGCAAAAAACGTAAAAAACATTTGCACAGCAAAACAGAAATATAAAAAGCATTTATATCAACGATGGAAAACAAGAGTGTATTGCAGTGACGAGAATTGATTGCCGTTGGAATGGAAACGATTGCTGTGATCGCAATTGTGAATCGCAGGCGAAAGCAATGAGCAACGATTACATACTAAAGGATTGTTGTTGCATTCAATGTACAGCTATGAATGTTGCCGATTTGAAGTCGGCAATGGTGCTGCGTTCGAAGCGATTGCCTCGAGGTGTCTCCTGAAGGACAGCAAAAGGTCACAAGTTTGTGTACCTTTTTGATCGCGTTCAGAAAGTGGGAGAATTAAAGCACGCATATATACAACAGTCATCAGTTGCAACATTATTACCAACTTTAAATGTATGTCAACAAAAACATAACACAAACAATGCAATGCAGTATTGCAGCAATTTGATTCTAACTGATTACGAACACAATTCAAGGACACAAACACACATGTCTTCAACCGCACTGAAGGACGCACAGAGATGCAAATAACTCACCAACGCAGGCCAGAGAACGTCGTTTCCGATCGGCGTTTCCTTCCTCAGCGACCAGATTAGTGTGTATTCAATGAGAAACACCTGAAACTTGTGTTCGTAGACGCAGATCCACTCTCGTTTTCTCCAATCGCAGTCATCGAACTCAACCAGAATCTGCAACAAAACAACGCATCTAATGAATCCAATGAATCACCAGTTTCAAGGAAATGCCGTCGATCGACACAGAGTTTAGTGTTACCGCAGTGTTATGCAACTGTAGTTACAGGCGTGCACTCGACTCGCAGTCACGCATTGTTTTCATCAAACTTCGCCATTCGGCCAAAAATCGCACACTATTCGCATACTTCTCACACACACGCTTAATTCATGCACTCTATTTTGTCACCTATTAATTGACTTTTTTGTCGGCAGTGGATCGAATAAAGAATAAGTTCACCAACAATTCCATTGTTTTCGTACAATTGTCAAACTTTAAGCGAAACGAAAAGTACGAAATTGAAGAAGAAAAGCCTTGCCAGCAGTCATTAAACGAGACGAATTCAAAGAATATTACGTCGAAAAATAAGACGATGCAAACGCGTGCTGTCGACGTACTTTATACAGCGACATTCAATGTGAATGTTTTTCAATGTTGAATACGTCTGAAATGTGTTTCTCGTGTTTTCAGAGGAAACTAAAGTATTCGTCGCATTCTGCAAACTCCGCAACTCAGGATGTATTTACATTTTTCTGTTTCCAAGTTCACTCTTCGCTCGTCGTTTTTCAAGTGTTCACAAAAGAATCGTTTGTGTTGCAGTATTCCCCGCAGACACCCACCAACGGACCCTCGCAAACCCCGCGTTTCGTGTGACCTTCGCTCGAATAGAATGCAAGTTAACAATATGATCGCCGCCGCTTTCAATGTGAAAAACAAGTGGCCAAAACATTGAGCACTTACTAAACCAAAATTTTGCACGAACAAATTATTTTGCCGATAATTGTAAAACAGCAGATCGAATTAAGTAGCGTTTCAATCAATTAACGTGAATTAGTCGCGATTTCTAATGTTTTCGAACAGTTAATTAATGCATCGAAAACGATTCGAATGAAAAAAAGCAATCAGTTTTGAACGCTTTCAGTAATTGCAATGAATGCCATTCGCAACAACAAACCGTCAACCTTGGATTCGCCGCGTTTCGCTGAATTCACATGAATCGTACACATATTACTAGTTATGTCACCCTTTCCATTCACTGAATCGTTTACTTTATTTTTACTCTTTAAAACTCATTTTTGAATTAAGTAAAAAATTGGAGAAACAAAACTTGCATTTTTTAATTGCAAAACTTTTGACCCAAATTTGAGTGTTTAAACAAAAATAGGAAGTGTTTCACTGTTTTTTTATTCGTGCTTAAATCGCTACTTTTTCTTTCATTTCTTTTCTGTCTCACTTATTCTCATAAAACTGACTGCGAAATGGAAAGCAATGCTAACAACCGGCAAAGAAGAACTGGTGAATAGAACAATTGAAACGGCAACCTTTAACGGTCAACGATACACGAAAGGCACAAGTTATGTCCGAGTTTCTATGACTACTGTTACAACGTCGCGTTTCAAAGGTTTCGTCGCTTTGTGACTGAATTTTGAAAACAAGTGAACATAACTGCAAAAAAAGAATTTAATCTGCACATCGAGCGCTCGACGCTAAATTAGTTTTCCTGAATTACAGTCGCAATATTTAAACACTTTTCGTTCGCATACAAAAAATGATAGACGAGAAAAAGTGCGTTTCACATGCATCTGCATCTGCAGCACTGCCTGCGAGCTGTTCTAAGCTTTTCTATTCTGCAGCGATGGCAACACGAGAAAAACGCAATGCAAAGCAAAGGTACGTTCACCCAACAAACGTTAACCGAATACCGAATATTTTGGCTATACATTGCAATAACCCAATGACTCGGCAAACAATACGGGCACCGATACAACGTCGCAACTGTTGTGTTCTGGTGCAATTTATTGCGATGCTCGCATTTACATCACAAATGCACGACACTTGCTATCATCTCAAGTGAAAAACGATTGCAAATTATGAAAATGACTAAATAACCAATAATTGCGTTCGCATTTGAAAGTAATCGTTGTTGTGCACATCGCAGTGCTAAAAATTGAACGTTCATAATAAGCGCAAAAACTGCACTTCTTTTTTGTTTTGGTCAAAAGAAGAGTGTTTTGAAACGGAATTTAGAAGTTTCACACAGTTGTTTACTGATGTTGTGGAGACAACTAAACATTCGTTCGAAATGGGTCAAACGTAAAAAATGGGATTTCGAATGAAAGGCACTTTGAGAATGAAGCAAACGAAAGCAATGCACAGCAATGTAGCGCAACGTTTCGCATTTGATCAGTTTTGAAACAAAATATATGCATGCAAAACACTGCTATTAAAGGATTCGTTTGAAAACAGGTGAAAAGGAAGCATTTACGAGACTAATGTTTAATGTCTGTTTTAATGGCTGCAATGAAATATTTTTCAGTTTTTTGTTGCCAACGCACGCTTTGCTTTCACATTACATTCGACGAAACGTTCGGGATGTGATGTCATTGATGCGACCGAACGTCGATCTCGAGCACAACCCTTTTTTATTGTACTCTCAAATCGATTACTATTTTGCTCGCTTCTCGCTATTATTCACCTTACGAGTGCAATGATCATAGCAAATCACAGCAACGTTTGTTTCATAGTTATGTCACAACAATTCATTCATTCATTAAACAAATTAACATGAAAACATTGCGAAATTAACATTACAACTTTGAAGTCGGCTTTCAATGAGCCCGTATAACCCACTAAGGATATATGCGAATTTGAGTAACATTTTGTCGAAAGCTGTGTGTTCGTAAATTGTGCATCGCAAACTTGTCATCACATGAAATCGCGATTTGTTTCCCACGATTTTCGTGCACTCACACAACCAGTGCCACAATTGGCAGCAGTTTTCGCAAACATTGATTAACTGCGAGTAAAGCAGCCAAAACGAAGCCGAATGCAGCTTCATTTTCTATTTTAGTGCGTCGACTGCAAATGGATGGTGAAGAAAGTTCTCAATCAATAAGAAATAAGTGCTCATTTCCCGCATTCGTAAGAAAAGTGAAACACAAATAAAATCAAATTCAAAGCAAAAATTGAATCACGCAAAAATGATGCGAAAATTTGGTTCGTCTGTGTGCTTGATTAAGGTTAAGGTTTTGTTCAGTGCACGCTTTTATTCCTTATTTTTTATTCTCTGCTTAATTATTGAAGTAATCGCTCAATTAAAGAACACATTTCAAGGCATTCGCAATGAACGCAGCCATTAAATACGGTTCTTTTGACGTTTGTTTTCATTTTAAACACAAACATTTAAAGTGCAATCGTTTCAATTTAAAGAAACATTAAGTAAACAGGAACAAACAGAGTTGACAAGGCTGTCATCGTAATCTTCGTAATCAAAATAAGCGATCACAAGAAAAGTGTTCAATGAAACTCGTCGAAATGATCAGTAATTGAAAAGAATGTACCGAAGTACAAAATAATTTCTATGTCTAATCAGTTTTGGCAACGAAACAAACGATAATTTGGACTGCAATCACTCACTGACAGTGAGTTGCAGCCGATCACCAACTTGCAAATTCAGTGCTCAAATGAAGCGAATGAAATTCAATGAATTTCGACGTTCCACATTTCGGAGGTGCAATCCTCGGTGAAGAAGCGACCTGTTTGTCCGTGACCCGGATTCCCAATTCCAACACTTGTGACTTTAATCGCTGGTAAACTGTTATTCTTTCTTAGAAACAGTAAACGACGCAAAAAGCAAAGGGTTTTTTGAGAGCAACAATCGCTTAAATATGAAAATTTCACGTAATTTAATGCGAATGCAGAGGTGTCACAAAACAAGAGAATAGATTTCTCGTCTCGTTTTGAACCAATTTCAAATTAATTGCGAATAATTGTGTGAATAAAAGAATGGCATTAAATTGTTTCGGAAAACAAAAATTAGGAAGACTTCTCAGTCCTCGGTTCTTGTGGCACAGTTACGCCTCAACATTATAACGATCGCTTTTGCCGCTCGTAATTAACAATCGTTTTCTTCGGACAATCAACTGTCTGACAGTACATTTGTCCTTTTATTGATCACAGTGACGAACGCTGCAAACAATTGTCACACTCTGCATTCAACTGACAACAACGAGTCTATAAGATCTTCTAAGCTATTCGATCGCTGCGTTCGTTAATAAACTTCGGATTTGAAGTCCAATTGAGGAGTACAAATCTCGTAAAGCTTTTCAATTCGACACTTTAATTGCTGAACACAGTGATTTAATGACAACGATCGATCGATGTTCGCTAGCAGTCTAAATTTGCTTTGAAAGTAAACTTAAACTGAACAATGATTAATTTCGGAAAATTGGAGCGATTCGCGGAATTGAGCGTCAAATTGATACATGTTACTTGTTTTGTTCATCTAATGCAACGTTTCAACATACGGACGAAGACCCAGTTTAACGTCTTTTCGCAGAAACAGCTAATTTTAGAGAAAATTCAACGTTTCTCCGAAAACAAATGAACTGCGAAAAGTGCGAAGACGGCCACGCGGCAGTCGAATACTCGCCTCGATTAGATAAAAGTAGAGTACCCATTTACAGTTGCATCATAATTGAACACAAAACACAGACTTACACAAAGTTCGGGATTATGGATATCACGATGACTGGAAGCACGAACGATCCCTCGTCGCCAAACCCAATCACAAATCTTATGAAGTTTTAGCCTGGCAGGTGATGAAATACACAGAAAACGTTTGCCGACAATTTCTTCGCGACACTTAAAAGCCATTTCATATCCCGTTTGTAAACGGTGAGTGTTGCACTCGACGAGTAACTGTGAACTGCACTACAACTCTCACAGTCATTGCAGCTCGCAATCAGGTTTCTTGCTATGTCGCTGTTCGCTCAGTCTGCATTACTGTTTCACAAACTTTGCACAAACGGAACACGATGTTGCTGCTAACAAGAGTACTACAATTGAACGCATTGACACCGGCACAATGTCCGACAAGCTTCTGTCCGTTGCCGCACTGCCCGATAAGAGACCGCACTCGCATCCAGGTCTGCATTCGCGCTTCGCACGCCTTTCACTAACATTAATCCCTCCTCAAAGTGCGCCGCATAATGAGGAGGAGCGGTTTGTGAATGTGTTCTGAGCAACAAGCTCTGCATGTGTTGTGCGCCCTCTCATGGAACGCGCGTCGCTTCGATGCATTTGAATCGGTTGTCGGTTGCAAACACGCAAAACATTGTTTGAGGCGATCGATGCGAACACTCGAACATACACCTGAGTGACAGTGGCTTTGCAGCTGTTGTGACGGTTATAGCAATAAAGCTTCGTTTTCATTCCGTCCAACAATGATTCCAATATTTCTGTACAATATATGCCAGTAAGTACACTTGTTTCATTCTTTAATTGCAGGCGTTGTTTCATTCAAATGAACGGAATATGATTCAGACATATTCGTGTTCTCCGTTATAATGAAGAGCAGTGTGTAATTTGAAACAAACGTTTGTTTTCGTCGCAGACGAGTGTTGCGTGCACAAAAACGTGATTCAAAATAAGAATACAACGTTATGTGACTGCACACTTTTAGAGGTTGAAAGTGACCTGTTTTGCAGTCGTGCTGAGATTTCCATTTGTGGTGAAAACAAGTTGACTGCAATAAAGAATTTCGAGAGATGCTTATGCCGCGAAAAAAAGATTAAACACCTCTTCTTTGTGACGCAATTAGTGTTTATTTTTGGCTAAGTCCCGAGTGCAAAGCATCGATGTTCTCTGTTTGTCGACATCAGTGTGTTTTATCAATTAACGCAACTTGTTTCTGGTGTGTTGTGAAATGTCGCTATTGTGCAGTATTGTTCGTTCATTTTGTATCCTTGCAACAAAGAAATAGTTATCAATCCGTCGAACTGATTTAGTAACAAAAAATAATGTTTATGGCGACGAAAAATGTGCAATAATAATGTGACGATTTGTTTGAGTCCAACGAACATCGCCTTGTTTTTACTGTTTTGCTGCTCTTGTTGTCATTACTTAAACAACTATTTTTACTACTGTTACAGACTTGCTTTCGGAACACTTTACCCTTCGTATTCTTCATACAAAGCAATCAAAAACAAAGACGTCCGTGAATATGTAAGTAACCAAACTCACTTCAGTTACAGTTTTAAAGTAGTGCAATTATAGCAATTATCATTGATATGCGTGAATGTCATATGCTTTCCCTCAATTTCCAAGAATTTTAACAAATCTTGTTTTGACCTCCACAGTCCCGATGGATGATGTATTGGGTGTGTTTCGGAATTTTTTCTGCAACAGAAGTGTTCACTGACTTTTTCATCGGCTTTTGGTGAGTAAATGAATTTTCGCTATCGAAGCGTAAAATCAAAATGTCTAATTGTTTGCTGATTTAGGCTACCCTTTTACTATGAAATAAAGATTATGTTCATACTTTGGTTGACGTCTCCGTACGGCAATGGAGCGAGAATAATGTATAAGAATGTAATTCATCCTCAATTAAATCAAAGAGAAGAGGTAGCTTTACGCTTACTGCTTTCATTACGTTGCTACTGTCTTCATTCATTGTTTAGGTAATCGACTCTTACATCGTAACCGCGAAGGAAATCGGTGTCAATTCTTGTATGCACTTTTTCAAGAAGTTCTCACATGTATTCAACAGTGCGTTGCAGCACGTTTTTCACGCCGTAAGAAGTTATTACTCAATTTAAATTCGTTTTAAGTTTCTTTTGTACGATAAATCAGGCACAAATCACACTTTTAAGTCATCTTCAAATGAATAATCGAAATCAATTGCCCGGAGAATCGTTTATTCCGGCATTATTAGCACCAGAAACAAGGCAACAAGCCATTAACGATCGAAGAACTGAAAACGAATCTTATCAGCGACTCGAAAATGACATCAACAGAAACATATCGCTTTCATCTGCACACCGCTCATTTTCAACTGATATGATTGACGGGTTAGACTTCGGTAATCGCGATGATGACCTCGATTCGTTCGAATTGCTTGCGGATGAACGTGAGTCTACAGTACAAGAGTCCACTGCTATAACAACTGAACCCGAAAAGTCGAAGAAAACAAAGAGACCTAGAAAAGTAAACAACACAGAGAATGTCGCAGCGCGACGAAGTAAACGACAGGCTGCCGTGAATAGACCCAATTATCAAGATATGGACGCCGAAACGGCAGATTGAATCAAAATTTCTGTGATATTTTATTGCCTTTGAATACAGGCGACTAGTCGTCCACAATAAAATTATCAATTTTAAAAGTGACCGCAATTTTCTTATATAACCTTAAAACTTCTGATGCCGTCGGTCGAAGTTTAGCGTCACGAGATTTACACTTGAAATGGATAATGTTTATTTCTTTTTTTAGTTGTTCGCTCGTATTACAAAACGACAAAAACCAATTGCACACATCTGGAATTTTCCAAATATCAACTTTTTCATTGTAAAAAGGCATTTCACTGTCATTAAAATGCTTTTCTGGAAAAGGCCATAACTGTTCGGGAGCAACAAAATTTCCCTTTATTTCTCTGTGACCACACTTAATTCCATCCCCACGAACAACTGGAAGCGCATCCAAATCATTTGCAACTAAATTTAGGTCCGATGTTATTAAAAACTGTGAGAGCAGTTTTTCAAGAGAGTTCGAATCACACATCACTCGAACACCGTTCGGACTGTTATGTAAGAAGTTGATGACTTTCAAAAATGAAACACAAAACTTAAAACAAATGTTGGAATCAAACGACGATAGTTTTTGCAAAATAAAAGGAAAGTTGAGTGCGTTTCCATATGGATAATACTGTGTTAAAACGATATTCTTCTTTTCACAATAACCGACAAGTGTTGGAATAAATCGCGACTTTCCCAGGCTTTTCAACATCAACAGGTTATGATTGAAGTCTTCTTTAAATAAATTGTTCCTCAATTTTAAGAGAGCGATGTACACAAAATGCCACTTAGCAAGAAACACATCTTTCACTGCTCCCTGTCCCAAGTGTGACAATAAAGTAACATTCTGCACATGTTTACAGTTGAGTAATGGATGACAATCACTCATTTCGTCCAGCCGAAAGAAACCATTTTCGCAAATAGTTAATTCGTTTGTTTCACTTGAAATTGATATTTTTGAATATACAATCAGAGCCAAAATAATTCCACTAATAACGAAAATAGTCTTTAAATGAGACATTTTTAATTTGAAGTGAAACAAAAGTAAAACGACAAATGAAATGTGCACAAAT
>NCKV01000975.1:0-12570 GCA_003675905.2 Leptotrombidium deliense
TTTATGTGAGCGAATTGTCGTGGATAAATCGATTTCTGTGCAAATATTCAATCAACATATTCTTGAGTGCCTGCTAAAAATGTCCTCCGATAATGTTCCCAATGTTCGACTGGTACTTTCGC
The DNA here is from genome assembly GCA_003675905.2 of Leptotrombidium deliense. NCBI lineage: Eukaryota > Metazoa > Arthropoda > Arachnida > Trombidiformes > Trombiculidae > Leptotrombidium > Leptotrombidium deliense. Next base: position 123 of record NCKV01000975.1, read on the forward strand.
GGGTTTTGTCTTCAACTATGAGTGGTATGCAAAGTACTTTTTCGTATTTATTAGTTATTTTTTGTTAGGTTTTCGTGGAGTGAAGAGTGTCGAAGCAGAAGTGAACAAGTTACAAAATGACACTGATTACGATGTTCGTCGTTATTTAATTTCAAATGATTCTTATGAAAATGGAAGTTCTTCTGAAAAGGAGGAATACAGTTGAATATATAAAGTGTCTGCCATCCGAACAAATCAACGCCAAACTCTAGTCTCGTGTGAACGTTAAACAGAATTAAAATTGATCTACAATGAAGAATAAATCGCATTCCTGGAAAGTGGAAACAAATTGTTTACCTGTGATACGATCGCTATTCGTTACTTAAATCGTGTTACGCTGTGGTTGATTTTTCGGTTGTGATCACTGATCACTCTGTACTAATTATCTTAATTTTTCATAGTTACATTTTAGTATCGCAAAAGTAGAAATCATTCGTATTCTATCATTAAGAAGATTTTTAATTTTTGTGAATTTATTGTTTAAACTTTAAAGCCCTCAGCAAGTTTCATCTGATTACTAAATAATATGATAGAAAAGCAGAATTGGAAAGTATGTGTGCAATTTCCAAGATCCACGTATAAATTATTACAAAGAACCTGCAGTAAAAACCTACAAATTAATTCATTTTCGAGCTAAAAAAGTTTTTTGTTCCCTTTGCAGTTTTTTGCACTTAATTAGGATGGGAGTTAAAAACTACCGCGTATATACTGACGCGTTAGTATAGACTGAATTTGAGTTGTGGCCGACACTCGAAAGTTCCATAGCAGCAACGTTGTCTGCGGCTTTTAGGCATTTTATTGTTGTTCACAATGACCACATCGAACACAGTTCTTATTGTGGCCGAAAGCAATAGTCGCCATTTCCCTGCAATGTGAGCGTGTATAGTATTGGGTGGCCACTGTAATTCGCGGTAGTACGATAAGTTGTAAACAATATGACATTTTTTAAGACTATGTTTGCCTTATTCTTGCTTTTTTGTTTTTATGATGACGAAACATTGTTCTCCATTGTTCGCAAGGTTTTAAACTAAAATGCCTAAAAAATATTAACATCTTAAGTCTAAATTTCATTATTCACTAGAACCTAATTTTGATTTAGAAAAATTATGTTCTTTATTCGTCAGTTCTTGTTGTGGGTACGTGAAATGGAATCGATGTTACAATTAATTTTTGTCATTTTTCGAACTGTGAAAACAGTGTTTTCTTAAACTTAAAATTTGATTATGAGGATTACTCAGACATAAATTCCAGACATTTATTGGAAAACGTTAATATATTGTGACAAGTATCAATAATGAAGTCTAATTATGCGCCTAAGTAAACTGTCACATAAAGTTAAATAGACTATTAGCGTATGCCATTGGTTTAACATTTGGATGAGGCACTTCTGAATACGTCATAAAGTTGGGTTCCAAATCTGGTCCTCGAAATGTGATGAATGCACCTTTGTTTCCCATTGTATCGCAATAATTCGGGGCTGAAAATACAGTTATACATTTTCCATTGTGTGCAACTTCATATCCTTCGGCTTTTACTTCGTGGCTTCGAATAATGTACTTTAGTTTGTTCATTTTGCAAAATGTTTCTGTAACGTCAGGACCAAATTGAACACCAACTCCACGCTTGCTAGGGGCGCGACCGTAGTTCGGCATTGGATCAGACCAAAGTAGTTCGCACATAATGCCTTCATCCGGTGGCTGTCTGTTCCTGTCAACGGCTTTGATATCTTCTATTGTAACCGAATCATTTGAAAACAATCCTCCGTGCATCACAAGAACCTTATCATTCAGACAATGTGCTAATGGAAGTAAATTAAACACCTCCGCAAACAATTCATACATCTGAATTGAATACTTGCTTTTCACTTCACCTTCAAAACCGTACATTTGATTCATATTTTGACTTTCATGATTACCACGCGACATATGAAAATGATTTGGATACAACAGTTTATATCCGAATAGCGTAAGTATGCATTCCACTGAGAACGATCCTCTGTCAACAAAATCACCGTTAAACAAATATGGGTTTTCTTCTGATGGAAATCCATTCAAATCAAATATATGCAACAGATCAAAAAATTGACCATGAATATCACCACAAACTGTGAATTTACTATCATCAGGAATGTTAACATTAACAAGCGAAGGCAAATTCACAAATAAGTCTTTCACTCCAAGAATAATCTTATACGCATATTTTCGGTGTAACTTTGTTCCTTGTTTAAAGGCAATTTGCAACTGTTGCATGAATTCAGCTGTTATGTGTTCATCAAATTTTGGACCTTGGTAGTCATCTTCAACTGCGATTGATCCTAGATCAATTGACTCAGAAATAGATTTTTTACAGTCATCCACTGAAATTGCCTTCTCAAAAGCTATCCTCTTTACAATTTTACTGCACTCGTCACATTTCAATTTCGCGTCCTTATCCTTCGGTCTTGCTTTGATCACAGTTTCGAAATCTTTAAGAGCATGTTTGAATTTACCAAGTGCCATATACGCAGCAGCCCTCCTGTAATAGCCTTTAATGTAAGTTCTATCCAGCTCAATTGCTTTCGTTGCATCTTCGAGCGCACAACCAAAACACTCAGTCTTCAAATATGAAATGCTACGATTTCCGAAGTATTGACTTACAGTTCCATCCAAATTTATCGCCTCAGTGTACAGATCTATTGCTTTTGTATACTCCTGCTTCTTGAAGTGTTCATTTGCCCTGTCTTTTAATTGTCTTGCTTTCTCTACGCGTTGAATTTCATTCGTCATTCTTTGGGAAAGTAAAGTCTAGCGCAAATGCACACTTTTCTCACCGCAATGCTTCCAATGCTAGGGAACATATGCTCAATACAACGATGTTACCGTAGTGTGCATGGATAGGTTCTAATCGCCCGGCGAGCGAGTGTCGGCGCGGCTACTCGCCCAATTTGCCTTAGCGAAGCCGAAATTTCGCCCTCTTTTTGGACTGCTGGGTCTGTGGATAAGGGGACATAACAAATTATGTCAACACGTAAACGTCCCCTTATACATAGGACCCAGAATCCCAAAAAAGGGCGAGTTTTCATGACCAAAAAATTTTCTTGTCTTTTGGGCGGAAATGGCAGGGTGGTTTTTCTGCCCGTCCGCCGCCCAATCCGCCATCGGAGAACCCTATGGGTGGATATCAAGTCTTTCGGTAAAAATACCAGGCACACATTACACATCTAGTAATTTAATAGCGTATTATTTCAACAACCAACAATTATTTGTACATTTGCTTTATATTTTCCTCTTTGTTCAAAAGTTCAGAATCAAAACTGTTACGGTTGATACTTTATTTAACAAATATACATTTATGTTTCTTTTTACGTTAAGGACATAAGTTCACAAAATAATTAGTGTTCGACTAGATATTAAAATGAAAAATTTCCCTTTTATTTCATATAGAATAATGAAAAGAACGTTAACAACCGCAACTGTTCAGTAGCATTGTTATCGCCGGTTATAGAGAGAGAAACTGCGGTAAATTTGAACGTGAAGAGTTCGCATTAGGGTTTCCTCCCTGGGAAGGTCTGAGAGTGCAAAGCATGTAAACACGTGCCGGACTCGAGACGAGTTGCTCGGTAATCGGACGCGAGATACGAGAAACGTGTCGCGGTGATTTGATCGTGTGAGCGGACAGTGTCTTGCTGTCTGTGATGTCTGGTCACCGAAGACTTGAAAGTTACTCGTGACGGTATCGCTAAGCACGATATGCGAAACGATCGAACGATCGTAACTCAACTCAGACTACTCCTTCACGTTCAATTTTTTTGCTCAACTTGTTAATGATGAAATAAATTTATTAGCCGTTAATTCCATGTTGCGTAAACAAAATTGCATTTTTATCACCTATAAAGCTTAAAAATGAAGCGATAACACAGAACTCGCACAAAATTCAATTTGCACAATTTACAAATAAAGTACTGAGCGATAAAATTGGCGCGCGTTTAAAGTGGCCTGAAATGGGCTAAGTTCTAATTTTTAAAAAAATGACTCCTATCTCACTAATGTTAGCAACATTTTTATCAATACACGATTGGTCGGTTGAATTTCTGTTGATTGAAGTTAAATTTGAGTTTGAGGATTAGTTCACCATTTTTTAAAAAATTCAGAAACAAAACAGCCCAGGTAGTCTAATTATTATGATGGTCTTTTATAGAGGTCAGTGGTCTTTTTACGCAAACAACAGTCTCCTTAGGTCCTAAAATTCTGAAATTTCACCCCTTACTACTTCGTAGAGTGGGCAATTGATGGATTGAAGTTTTTTGATTCTGGGATATATTATTGTTTCAGTTTTGGAGTCGGACCGGTTTCATGTATTTTTTCGTTTTAGAGTAAACTATTTTGTCCTACACCGTAGCAGATATGAAAGGATTATATCATATTATACATAATTTGAAAGCTCATGAAAAATTATTTACAAAGATATATTGTATATTCTGGTGCGTTGTGTTTTCGGGGAATGACGACCAAATAAATATTTTGCGGTCCGCGCCAATTTTAACGCTCAGTACTTTATAACCAGTTTATTTACAGTCAACAATTAAAGCACGCAACTAGGCTCTGTGCTGCCTAATGTAACACAACCGCATATAAGAGTATTGATACAAGATACAAGATATATATATCAGCAACTACACAGCAATGAACAAATTATATGAAGATGTAGCTAAACAAAATCCATCATCAATACAATTAAGGGTAATATTATTTAAACATTCTTGCTATTGCTGATATACTCAATGAATTCAAAAAAGAATACTGCTAACACCACCGCTTCACAATCCAACCTGGGAGCGCAACAACACTTCTACTTTAAAATTTTTTGTTAAAGTTTTTGATTTCCATAATTCTTAAGAGTTCCATAAAAGTTTTGTTTTTAATAAAATGATTATCAATTGTTCGCGTTATAAGTTGACGCATTTATTATTTCTGAACTGAAAACTGAAAATATTGCGTCATACCACGTTCGGGTCTAAAAATGTAAATCACACAATTGAGAACATTTCACTTTATTCACATTTATTCAATATACACATACATGTTATAAAGTTGTCATTGTAAAAAGATAATAACACCTATGGTTCCCGAAAGTTTACTGCTTGACGAACACTCATTTCCTGCGTAATAAAGTAAATTAAACATGACCTTTTTTGTCGTAATTTTACCCATCTATTCAGCAGCGTAGTAATCGAGTATTTCGAATTTAACTTCGCAATGCTATTTGTAAACGACTTCTGAATTTGTTGCAAAAAATTTGAAGCGTTATAACCATCTAGATCGTCTATTCTGCACTGAGGAGGTACATCTGGATAACCAACTGGTACGTGAATAGCGATTGAAGGAACAGAAGGCAAATCAACATCATCTTAAACGATAATCTAACAATTAAGCCACAATTCACACGAAAACTGATTACCTAATCTGCAAATTAGACTAATTGTCTTTGATCCTGAATGCTGCAACGGATCCATCTGCACTTTGAAGCGATGATCAAGTCGAGCTATTTCTCCTTGAAGCACATCGGGAACTTCTGGTTCTTCAATTTTCGAATGCTTCGGTGGTGGACTCGGAATTCTGCATGCAAAATAAGTATACGAAAACAGTGACAACTGTTACCTGTAGCTTGAATTTGTCAAGGCGGCAACAGCTGATCCAAAAGTTCGGAGCAAAGTGTGATTAAAAAAAGGTTTCTTGATGTTCAATTTTACAGCATCAAGGAGTGGTTGCCCGATGTTATGGTCTTGAATTTTTGAATGATTTGTTACTTGGGACTGAGATAAAGTCGATGTATTGTCTGTCTGTGTAGTAAAACATTTTGTATGAATAACTTCAATAGTAAATATACCAACTCTTATTTTAAATTCCATCTTCTCTAAAACTTGTTCACACTTCAACAAAGTTTCCATTGAACAACGACGATTAGGATCCGAAATTATTTCTAACAAATTGTTAATTTTATGCAGGTCTTTCTTCCTTTCATTTGACATACTGAAAATACATTTCACGGTTCGTAATCTAACTATTTGGTCTCTAACCTTTCATCTCGATCAATGCGAGTTATCATATTTCTTAAAGGTTCAATATATTTTGATAGTTGCTTCAATTTATCCAAGTAGGCTTGATCCTCGTTTAGCGGTCTCATAATTGGACTTTGATTTTGAACCATAACTGAGAAATACAATAACACAATAACACAACTTTTGTTATGCTCATAAATACCAGGCGTATTTAGCGAACTTGGAGAAGCGACAGCATTATTTGAAAATGGTGCTCTTTGGTTTATCATCCCGACAGACATTGGAGACGTTAACAAACCCTGTGAAGGGCTTGGAACATAATTTGATGGAGATGGAGTCATCACAGGAGTACTAGGCAAATGATATTAGTTCAATAAATATATATTGACTTTATATATATTCATAACGTAATCAAAAGGTTCTCAGCATTTGTATAGCTCAGAGGTACGTTGCTAATTTTTAATTGTGTGAGTGTACCTTTGAATCTGGTTAAGTTGTGAATGTGGACCAGATAGTGTCGACTGGCTTTGTCCACCTATCATAACACTGGGGCTGTTGTGGAAAGGTTGTGTTACATTCGTTTGATATTGTGCATGTGACGGTGTGTTCTGAATATTTTGCCCCGCATAATATGAACCATCGACAATAGTTTGTGGAACTTGTACTGGCTGCTGTAGAATAATAATCAATCACGATGTCCCTTTGTGTTAAACATACTTGATTCGCAGGCTGTCTCATTCTTTGAATCATTTGAATGTTTGACGGCATAACGGTTCGTTGCTGATTCGAAACCTGCCCGGTGCCTGCGTTCGGCAACAACATTTGATTAACCAACACTAATAAAAATAACTAAATTTTTAAAATGCCTTTGTGACAAATGTGCATACTTCTATTTTGTGTTAGGTTCACACGTTGTACCAGTTGCTGCGATTGATTCATCTGAGGTAATTGATTCACTGAAGTAGCATTCATCGAAATCGTCACAGGAACGGAAGAAACAGAAGTCACATTCATTACAGAACCATCCGATAATGTTGATACTGGAACTGACATCGCTATGTTACCAAGCATATCACCAGAATTTTGAGAGCTTGTCAAACTTTGCAAAGAAGTAATTGGATCAGGAGCGATAACCTTCGAAACAATCATTATAAGAAAAGCAATACACTTCCTACAATATAGTTAAAATTATTATACTTACCGGTACAGTTTGCCCAACTACTGTTTGTTGCATTGGAGTGTGTGCCTTCTTCGCACCTAAATTTTTTAAAATATTATTTCGATTGTAAAAAATTATACGTACTATTTTCCTGAAAAAACCGAATAAGTTTGGCTGTCAATCTCAAATATTCTTCCTATTAAAACAATAATTACAACGAACATCAAAAAACCAATAGAACTAACTCTACTCTTCGCTTTTATGAAAATTTGATTTTCCAGATCAACAACATTTGCTGTTTGTCCAGCCTGACGAATTATTTCTTCACTGCGTGAGACAAAGTAATAAAATTAAAAAATTTATGAATAACTTACAGCTTTGCACGAATAGATTGTCGAAATTGAGGACTTCTCCAGTCTCCTTCTGCAGACATCGCTAAAAAGGCACAATATTAATACACTGACGCCACCTGAACACTATAAGTTTCTATTACTGACTGCATTCAGTTTTTCAGTTGCGATTCACAATCGCGCATTTACCGTGCATTCAGTATTCTCTTTTGAAATAAAAGATATTATTTATTCTTATATAATAACAAACACAAACGAAATTATACTGAATAGTGTGTACTGAATGCTGAAATTCAAATTTAAAATGTTCTAGAAAACAGCGACATCTGTAAGCGCATGGTTATCTCTGATGGAAATGGCGGAGAGAAGCGAGGTTCTAACTTTGACTCAAATAAAAAAGCTTAAAGTTGCAGAGTTAAGAGAGCGTCTGCAAAGTTTCGGACTACCTACAACTGGTAAGCGTTCTTATTTCGAACATGTGTTATTAATAATATTCTTAAAGGGTTAAAACCTGATTTGGTAAACAGACTTTTTGATGCATTTAATTCGGTTAGAAGTGGTGCTACAGTACCAAATGAGGCGATTCCCGATCAAACGTTTTCTGGTTCACAAACGTCAGGTTTAAATACATACGCACGCAATGAAGCTACGTATATGGAAAACACGTACAATCAAGCTTACACACAGGCTGGAAATGCGTATCCTTATGTGCCATCGTACCGCGAACCACCGGCACCTCAGTATATACCTACGGAACATATGCAGTACATGCCACAAGAGAGTCACTACACAAGTGGGATGCCTTTTTATCCGGATACGACACCGGCATTTAATCCTTTGGCTGAACAGCTTGTTCCAGATAATTACCAAAATGAAATGAATGTTGGTGCATATCCCAGTAATTCATCTATGACATCAACATTAATGATTCCAAGTGATATAAGACAACCATCTGCAGAAAGTGTGAATACTTATTGTCCACCCACTGACAATTTCAGGAAAGATATAGCAAATAATGAACCAGAACCAAAGCAAAATCAGGAATTACTGAATTTTGATGATGTTGCTTTTGGTTCCGATGCTTGCGAACATTATTCTCATCAGAGTTTTGAGTCACTCGTGGAATCATCTGCTGCTGAATCAAGTGGATCGAATACAGTTTCCAGTCCTGCAGTAGAAAATACGAGATATAGTGGATCGCATATTTCACAAGCATCTGATGATAAGAAAAATGAAACTATCATTATTCAAGGATATGTCACGGAAACTACACATGAAATAAAACCCATTGAACAGTATCTAGTTCAACCACCTCATCCACCTGAAATTGAAATGAAGCAACAACAAATTATTAATGATGTTACGACTGAAGAAAAAATTACTCCCACTCTTCCAGAAATCGACAATACAAAAGTAGCCAATTCAACAACTGACACCATTGATTGCGATCTTCAAAAGAAATCTTCGGAACCTGAATCGTTGGTTCCTGAAGTAGGCGTAATTAGTTGCGATTCGAATCAACACATTACTGATATTAAGGACGATAATTTATCCGAATCATTTACGACTCTTTGTGAGCGTTCCAGCGAAGTAAATAATAAAATTGAAGCATCAAGTGCAGTTGTATTGTCTGAAACTATTGAAAACGGAAACTTATCTGATGTTCAAACCCCTACTATGGTTCAAAATGAAGATTTTTCCCCTGCAACTGCTACAAATGAAGTAAAAGAAATGTTTGTAGAGGAACATAAAAAAGATACACACAATGTTACTGAAAATGAAGAATCAACTAATTTAATTCAAAAAGTAAAACTGACAAAAAATCAAAAGAAAAAAATAAGGAAGAAGAGAAGGAACAAAGAAAAACAATTAGTTGAGACTTCAAAGCCTATTATCGAAGAAGATGACAAAATGGATATTGACGAAGAGCAGGATAGTGAAGTAATTGAAATTGAGTAAGTTTATTGCAATAAATTGGCATTGAAACTAATGTTATATAGTGTTGCACTTACATTATTCAAAACTCTTATCTAAACAAATTTTCTTGAATATCTTAATAATAGTAATTGACTTAATAGTAGTAGTAACTGTTTTTTATTTTAGGTACGTTCCGGATCAATTAAGTAAAGATCCTATATACTTCCAGTATTTAAAGGTTTTTGACAAGTTTCGAACTGGTGATTCTGGAAGAAATAGTGATAATCGAGAAGAGGAGGCGTTTGATCCCATTAAAAAGATGTTAGAGCGGAAAAAGCCTGTGGAGTTGGAGTTGAAGGATGAGGAAGACAAGAAGGACGGAGAACAAAAATTATCAAAAAGAAAATTGAAACAGTTGACAAGGATGACGGTAGCGGATTTGAAACAAAGAGTTACACACCCGGAATTGGTTGAGATGCACGACGTGACTGCTAAAGATCCGATATTGTTACTTCACCTGAAAGCAACCAGGAATTCTGTTCCTGTTCCTAGACATTGGTGTTATAAACGGAAATACCTTCAAGGAAAAAGAGGTTATGAAAAGCCAGCGTTTAAACTACCAGAATTCATCAGAAAGACTGGAATAATGGAAATGAGACAAGCTTTGGCCGAAAAGGAAGATTCCAAGTCATTGAAAACGAAGATGAGGGAGAAAATAAGACCAAAAATGGGAAAAATAGACATAGATTACCAAAAACTGCATGATGCGTTCTTTAAATGGCAAACGAAACCGAAAGTCACAATTCACGGAGATTTATATTACGAAGGCAAAGAGTTTGAGACAAGATTGAAAGAAAAGAAACCTGGAGATTTAAGCAATGAGTTGCGTGTCGCGTTAGGAATGCCTACAGGTCCCAATGCTCATAAATGTCCTCCACCGTGGTTGATTGCGATGCAGCGTTATGGACCTCCGCCGTCTTATCCAAATTTAAAGATCCCAGGTTTGAATGCGCCTATTCCCGATGGGTGTTCATTTGGTTATCACGCTGGTGGCTGGGGTAAACCACCTGTCGATGAGTATGGTAGACCTCTTTACGGTGATGTTTTCGGAGTAAGTCACACGCACGACCATTTGAATGCTGATGAGGAAGTTGACCGAACTTTGTGGGGTGAAATGGAGTCTGAAGAAGAAGAAGAAGACGATGACGATGACGACGAGGAAGAAGTTTCAGCTCCCGTTGGTGTTGGGAAACTACCTGTTATCGGTAAAGAGCCCGATGAAAGTGGTGTGATGACCCCAGCAGAAGGTTTAGTAACACCAAGTGGACTTTCTTCAATTCCTGCTGGAATGGAAACACCAGATATAATAGAATTGCGTAAACGGAAAATCGAAGCCGAAATGGAAAGGTATTGTTTTTCTCTTCAAATCTCAAATTTCTAACTGTTTTCTAATTTTAGTGGCGAAAATCCACAGTTATTTACTGTTTTACCTGAAAAGAAAATGGAGCGAATAGGAAAAGATGTAATGGCATCCACACATGTTTATGACATGAGTTCTGGAGTGCGAAAGGGTCACGGAGTTGAAGTTGCTTTGGATCCAAATGAGTTGGAAATGGACTCCTCTTCAATGACCGCCAAGTACGAACAAACGTTGAAGGAACAGCAATCCCATATTATTAAGGAAGATTTGAGTGAAATGGTTGCTGAACACGTTGCGAGACAGAAAAAGAAAAAGCAAGACACAACGAAATCAACCAAAAAATACAAAGATTTCAAATTCTAAAATATCTCATTGTAAATAAATTGTTTTAAAAATCATTATCCATGTAATTTATTATTGCGTTACATTTTTCAAATAATCAGCTTTTTTGGCATTTCGTTTTCAAGCGTATGTTTTCGGTTTAATCCAGCGTTCAAATTTTTCAAACATGATAAGCAAGCATCGAATATCACGTAAAAATTAGTTTTAATGTCAGACTGAGGTTATTAATAAGATACATCCTACCCGCTTTACAAAACGTGTGTATGTTATAAATTTATAACTTGTAAAATAATGTACGACGGCGACGAAGAAGTATGTATGACGGCGAAAGTCAAAAAATTCCTGATTTATGGCAGTAGGCATGTTGCACTGTAATCTTTCAACAAATCTTAATTTTGTTACGAACTGCAGGTTTTGCGCAAAACTTTTCCTTTCAAAAATTTACTTCAGATATTCCTTGAAAGGTTCTATGACTATATTAAATTCATCAGTACATCTCAAGTAAATACCACTGCAGTAAGAAAACCTCTTTAGTCGAAACATTTTGTCCACCTAAACTAATTCCTTTGGCTTTTTGTGAATCTCTTCACTAAGAACAACTCTCAAATGCGAACATGTGACACATGTCGCCAAATTAAAAGTTATGTAATATTTTTCATATTCAATATATATTACGAATATTATTGGGACTATCAATCTCTTTATTAGAGAGCGGTATATAAGTAATTTGGAAATATTTTAATGACTGCTTATTGAGGCAATTCGAGCGAAAAACACATACAGCAATTCGAGGGAAAAATACATGTTTCTGTAAGACAGCCTAGTACAACAATGCTGTCTGCGCTGCGGTTAATGTAAATGTTCTAAAAATTTCACTCTGAACTTTTTAAACAATTCTTTTCACTGCTCTACTGTTTATTTTGCGACAAACATTGTGAAAGTGGGGTTGTGTATCTGAAGAGGGGAACAGTTTTGGTCCCGAAACGGTCACAATTGAAACGTTTCTTTCATTTCTGAGTTTAATACAACTCAAACAAACAATTTGAATTACAAATATTCAATTTGATTTCCATTGCGTTTAATTTAATTTTTAGGTTGAGTAACAATGCACTCTGCAATGGCGTGAAACGGGTAAGACGGCCGTTTCGGGTCCAAACTGTGACCCCTCATCAGTTACACTTTTA
>NCKV01000976.1:0-12568 GCA_003675905.2 Leptotrombidium deliense
ATCGGCATTTTCTTTATCGTTAAATGCAAGCATTTTTACGCCTTCATTAGTATTTTGTCCTTGTTTTAAATAAAATGAGTGATAAAATAAAGCAAAACATTTGAAAATATTTCCCTAACAAACAAATAGTCAAACATAAATAAAATGAAAACAATGCAAATGTTAAACTTGTGAAATCTTACGCATTGCTGAAGTCATATTTTAAAATAATTGTGTAAAACTATTGTTTGTGAAAACTTTGGCGATAAAACTTTCCTCATTCATTTCACTTATGTGGACAATATCATTGTTTGAAGTTGCTGTGGTGGTTTGTGTGTATATTTGTGCTCTGGTAATAAATGTACAAGTAAAGTTTGAGTAACTCAGATCAATAAACTAGTGGTCACAGTTATTCAGTAACAAGTAACAATTCGTTCTGATTTCAAGTAACTTAATAGACACGAATTTTTGGTCTTATTATAAAAGCAAACAATCGCAAGTTTCTATGTGAACGAACTGTGAGTAGCGATGTTTTTATTGTGTATATTTTATCAAATATTTTATGTGTGCAATAATTCATTTGACGTTCGACTTTAATTATTCAATTAAAAGGCTTATTTCCTTGTTTACGTCAGTGAATAAATAAACAAAGGCGATTACTGTCCTTCAAATGTATTTAATAGCAGTTGAAACGTTGTGTTGTATCATACTACATACAACTTGTATGTATTGTTGTTTTAGAATAACAATTCCCGTTGAAATCTGCAGAGAATAGATTGGTATCAAATCTCATGTGTTTCGCTGATCAGGAATGTTCAAAGTTATGTGTAATTGTAATTGTCACCATGTTCGTATTTTGAACATAGAATTAATCAAGTTAGTGCTTTGATTGTTGAGTGTCAGTGGAACAATGGGTGAAAATGTGTGCAGCGAATGGCATTTTAATTAAGCATTTAGTCGTTGTGTGTTTGAAGAGCACTCATTTTTTCGTCTCACACACTTGGTGTCACAAAAAGAATAACAATTCTGAGATATATAAGCAACAATGTAATTTCAATTACATGCTAGTCAGCTCTGAAAATCGTTTGACATTTAATTAAAAATATAATTGAATTTCATGTATTTTTTGTTGCGCAAAATTTTTATTTAAAATTTTCAGTTTGTGAAAAATATGTAAGTAAAAAAATGTGAAATATTTACTCAATATTCGTATTTGAAAAACCAATTTCGTGCCGAATCCATCGATCAAAATGCACCTGAACGCAAACAGCTCGTTTGAAAAAATTCATCCTTCGATCCATCAATAATTCATAAATAATAACTGTATTTATAGTACATCGACAAATTCAGTTGAATTGTTTAAAATGATATCAGCAACAAACTAATACAGTACTGTATTGATTGCAATAATTTAAATTTTACAACAAAATTGAAAATGTATGGAAAAAAGATACATTTGAATTGTAAATACTCGCAATAATTCAGCAAATATATTCGTTTTGATACTGTTTGATTTTAAGTTTCAATTTCGAGTTTAGTATATCAATGAATTCATTATTTGCATATTGCATATAAATATTCATCATTTGTTTTGAATTACGAATGTTCGTGTAACAAAAAGAAAAAACACTTTATATTGTTTCACTTTGAATTTGTGAGACATTATATTGCAGCTAATAATTTTTATTTCTTTTCTGTCTCTGCAAAGAAATAAAAGTGAGAAATTTCGAGGAGAGCTTAGAGTACTTTTCTACTTTGATTGCGTAAAATTTGTCATTGTTTGCAGTGAAACATTTGAGTACTCAAAAAATCAATTGTCTCGACTCTATTTGCGTGTTTTGCGTAATATTTTTGCAACGAAAAAACATTCCATCGGAAAAATAAAAGAAATGAAAGAAAAAGTGAAATGTTGCCTGAAAGAAATGCAGGACAAGGAAACTGCAGTCGTAAAATTTGTTTATACGCGATATTTAAATGAAGCATTCATCGATTCGATTCATTGATATTTTTAAAGTCTGCAGTCTGTTTGCGAGCGGAAAGAAATAGAGACGTTTCTTTTATTTAGAACACAGTGCACGTTAACAAATGTCAAAGGTTACGTAGCGCTTATTTTTCGTTTCTTTTGCTAACCTTACACATTTTTCGTGGATAAAACGATCCTATAATTTGCAAGCATCCTATTCAACGAATCGTTTCCATCTTTCCGACACATTGCTTACACAATTGCTTTCAATAAGAAATCTTTTATTAGCGCTGCGAACACATTCAGATTACATTAAGAACTCAACGACGCCATTCTTTATCGAATTTTGTTGCCGACCAAATTTCGCTCTTCTTATTCTCGATAATGTAAGTGATGTCTAAATGCGACCGAAGTAATAAGTATGCATATCGTAAGTATGCTATCACATTAATGTATGATTATTGGACGCACTTTTTGAACACAAATTTAATTTATTCGCAATATTTTGCATATTTTTCAAGTGAAGACGCAATGAATTTAAGTAATGTTTAATGCATCCATTAAAATATTGCACTAAATTTTATGCGTCGCGATATTTTCAACGAAAACATCGAAAAACAAGCGCTGACCTTTAATTCATCATAAAAAACTGTTGTTCATTTTAGAAGATATTCAAATTGATCAGAAAATTAATCTTAATTTATGCTTGACAATATCTGTGAAACTTTGTTTTCACTCGTTTTATCGAAGTGAACGAAAAAAAGTCAAAAGTTTGCTGCTTTTGCAGAATTATCGCGCTGAACTCATTGCAAACTGTGGTATAATTACTCGTGTACTTAAGCCTATTACTTTCGAGCTAAAGTTCACTTTCTCAGCATTTCAAACATGATTTTGAGAGTCACGCATAATCCACCTCAAAACATATGTTCGGTAATTAATAAGACTACCAAAAAGGAGTCGTATTTCGCTTTTACTTTCATTCTTGTAATGACTAACGTATTTCAAGGAAAAGTAAAGTCCAGTAATGGTCACTTTCTGAAAGAAAACAAATTATCTGTTTGAGAGAAAGTCTATTCAAGTTTTATTCAAGTCTCTTTAGTTCTTGTAAGTTGTTTCGAAATGTATTTTTAAAGTGAAAATAAAATAATCGTTACTGTGTAACCGCCCAATTAATAAAAATGATAAAATTAGCTATTATTACGAAAATTTGTTTTACTATAAAACACTAATTATCGCATTTGTTGCAAATTTATGTCATAATTGTTTTTCAATTTCCATTTTGAATGTCGTAAAAATAATTTCTATTTGTTTGTTTGTTATTTGTTATTGTTATTAATTGAAATAAGTTCAGTTGCGTAATGTTTCGATGTGTAATGCAATTAAAATAGCAGTAAACAAGAAAACCAAAAAGCGATTTTGAAATAAAATTGCAGTACAATTGTAATGGAATTATAAATGTGTGCGAACGAAAATAAGGATTGCTTCGCGCATTTTGTTACTCAAGTGTGTGACATGCAAAACAATCACATTAAACACATTTGCACACAACTCTCTTCGAATTGAGAACACTGAAAATGCAATTACCATTCGCTTTCTATCACTTCTCGCTTGATTCTGCCTAAAAATCAGAGAAATTAATCTTTAGACACAAAAAATAGTGACATTCAGCGAGCAAAATAAAATCGCAATCTGCATGTCTTCAGAGCGATGTGTCCAACGATTATTTATCTGCTTTCATTTCGAGCATAAAACGCGTGTCTTCTTCTTCATCGTCGTAAACATGAAAAGCTTAAATTTAATAACATAAAGAACAGTTATACGGGTATTAAAAGAAGACATGTTGACCGTTTCATCTATTTGATCAGTGTGATTGATGAAAACACTTTTTTCAAATTAAGTTTTAAGTTGATCACTGAAAACGTCGTTTGAGGTTTCCTTTTCGCTGTTCACTTGAATTGTGCTTGAAAGTGAATGCGAAGCTAGAGTAACTGTTGTTCAATGTTGTGCAATTTATCGTGTAATCGATGAAGACGAACAAAAACATTAAATTAATAAGTGTCCAAAAATGAAGTTGAAACGGCAAAAAAGGTTTCGCGAATGTTTTCATGCCGTGTATTTCATTGACAAACAATGCATCGAAAAATGTGATCACATTAGTTGCGCAAAGTTTGTCTGCGTTGAGTTGCTGTTTTGTGCGTTGTCGCGAATTCGTTCGAATAACTGAAAGTAGAAAGTAAGAAAGCTAGTAGTGATAAACTGGCAGACTTTCTTGATAGTTTTCTTATGACATCACAGTGTGTTTGTGTGTGTACAAGTATTTAATGTGTGTATGTGTGTTCGCCTCAAATGTAGTCTCATTAGAAATTTATGAAAATCCGGGATTTATTTGGAGAATGAACGCTCTTTGTTGTAACACATTCATTATTTATGGTTTCAATTAAACCAAGAACATTTGTGTGCAAAAGTAAGTGATGCATAACGACACAATCAATGTCATTTGTCGTTTCTTTTCTCATTTCATTGTTGATCGCAGAAACGCACTTTTTCATTGAAAGTCAAACAAAAATAAAAGCATGAAATTCATTTCTGTAGTGATCAAATAGACAGAAATTTCATTTATTGCGAATCAGACAAAAGGTGCTGCAAATGCTGTCTCAAATGAATGATTGATGTTCGTGTTCTCAAATGATAAACTTTGCTAAACGTGTTATCCTTAAAACGATCATTTAAGTTATCGAATAGCGTTCACGATTCGATACACAAGTTTTTGTTTTGCAGACAATTCGCAGCAAATGTGAAATAACGAACGAGTATGCGATGCAAAGAGCAAATGTCACCAGTATTAGTTTCATTTTCCGGACGCGTTAAAAATAGCACATTTTGCAACTCATAAACTTGTGTGTCAATTTCCGACTTACTCGCTTTTAATATCAACCATTTTACATAAAATACTCGACACTCGCGATATGCACAGACACTTACTGTTACTTGGTTGCTTGTTACAGGAAATATTCATTGAGCGAATGCAAGCAATGGATAAAGATAAGCAATGAATGTTGCGAAACTTTATTAGTTTGCTTTTAATGAACATGTATCAAGATGCATGTAATGTTTATTTGGCGTTTTCGTAATATCGCATTTACGAGCAATGCTATTAATATATTATTTGCAATCAGCGAAGTGATCGTAAACATTTGCAAATTTATATGACTTCGCTTCGTTTATCGGCAACAAATTCGAAACAACGGTTTTCTCGCTAAAATTTCACTGCAAACATTTCCGCTGAAAAATCGCCGAAAATGATTTCAACTTTACTTTCGCTGTATAAAATATCCATTTTAAAATACTAAGAATCGTGTCGTTTAAATTTCACATTCATTTTCCGCGAATCTACAAATTTTTTATTACACATTCATTTGGTAATCAAATTTGAAAAATTTTATTCTCAATTTATGCGAATCTTTGAAATAAATGGCGAAATGCAACATTAGGCGCAACTGACGATCATTTTGTTTAAAGAAGAAATAAAAAGCATCAAATGAGATGAAAAACGCGAAACGCTGAAATTGGGAGAAAATGAAATCGTTTCGTTGTTGAGGTATCAGTGACAAACATCTAATTAACTGCAATTTTGTGTCGAATTGTGGACATTTCATGTTTGAACTGTGATGTCGAATTACGTTTTCTCAGCGGCTGCAGTAATTTAATAAACGTACACAGCATCACTTTATTTCTTAATGAAACAATATTGCAGCTTTTGCTGTGCGAACGATGAACTGATCTAAAATTGTGAATTGTTTTTCGGGTTTCGTGTGTCGATCGGTGATCACTGATCATTTGCAACGTTATTGCTTTTTTGAAAATCTTCTCAAATTCGAAAACTTTTCTGAAACCATTTCTGTAAGTATGATTTATTGAGTGATTGTGTTTCGATCATTGGCCACTGCAAAGAAGATTCGTTGTTTGTCGACAATTTTAGAACTTTACTGATCAATTCGGATATATATTTCAGACTGAGGAGAAAATAATTCAAGTCTTATCACTGTAGAATTATTTTCAATGCTTGTCTTGGAAACCATTTATTTTGGATTTCGGATAAAAAGTCGACGGTCACTACGTTTATTCGATTTTTTATGAAAATTGTTTGCCTGTAAATTTATTGACCGCATTCCGTGCATGTTCAGCATTTCGGCAGCAAAAAATGAAAAATTAGAAAAAAATTCGAACCAAAATATACTCGAAACACAATAAAATTGAATTAAAGATATGCTTGAATGCAGAACATTCAGCATTTACGATATTTTGCAATTTAACTTTCGCTTCAGTTATTCAAATTGAGGCTAAAAGTTGAAAAATTCGAGCAACGCACGCAAACAGATAGTATGAAAGACTGTGCATTTCTATTATTATGTTTTCTTGAACGTGTTTTGCGCTATTTTCTTGTATAACTATTCATTTCATTACCTTTTTTGGATGTTTTTTCCTTTTACTTGTGGCGGTGGTTTTCTCCAATTTCGAACTGCATATTTCACTTGCTTCAATTTCATTTCGTGAAAAGTATGAAATGCATCATTCAATTTGTGCATCTCTAGATCGTGTTATAGATTTGCTTTCCTTCCGCTCGCTTCCCGATAAACATTTCGCGTCTCAAATTCAAGCAAATGTATACTTTGTACTTTGCTTTAAGAAGTTTTCGAAAAGTTTCCGCATTTCAATCAATTTGTTGATGTCACGTTATTACAAGCGAAAAGTGAGCTAAAAGTTGACCTAAATAATGGTTTCGATGGACAATTGCTCGATAAACTCTTTGTTTGCTTTTCATTATGCACTGAAAGAGATGCTCAAATCGTGTGTTCCGTCTTTTCGACTCATTGACACCGACAATAATTTATAACGAATTCCCGGTTCTGGATTCGAGCCAATACAATCGAATGTACACTCTTTGTGTCACTTTATCGACATCGCATAACATAGAAAATGGTTGCACACGTTTTACGGCTTTCGCTGCGGTGAATCGCGACAATGAAACGATTCAAAATTAAAGCATTCACTGATGTCCTGCAATGATTGCTGTATTCGCGAAACAACAAAACGAGAATAAAATCATTCGAATACAAAACTTCGAAGAATACATTAAGCAGATTAGCAGGGATGACACTTTGCATTCTTCATATTTATTATGTGGATTATGCATATTATGGATTGTTGGGATGCGACTATTATTTATAAATATGCAATATGTCTCATTAGGTTTACATTTTCATTGCTCAACTACTCATACTTTATGCATGAATTCATTCGTTTCAATTTTTTACTGCTGTATAAGCAAATTGTTATTCTTAAGTTGCTTTAAAATGCGCATTAATTGCTCATCTACATAAGTAGATTCGTTTTATTTATGGAACAAATGCATATAACAAAGAGAGAAACATTAAAAAACGCAATGTTTCGGTTAACAAGCGTTGCAACAACTTTTACTTAAAAAAGTTAATTGTTTAGAAAAATGATGTAATTTGCACTTAAAGCTAAAATTGTGAATGATGGTAAAATTTTGAACACAAAATTATTTTTAGATTCAACTTTGTGCATATTTCATACAAATCGGCATCATTTTCAAAATGGATATAAATGATAAATTTTCAATGGCACATCACATGTTATTTTGTCAATAGAATACATTTTTTGGATTAATGTTCAGCCGAAACATCACATCACTATTTGCGGAAATAAAAAGATTCTGAATGTGCATCACAACAAAACATTACTACAAGATACTTCTTTCAATGAAATGATGTGTTTTGATTCTCATGAAAAACGATGCACATTGTCACGTTATTTCGTCCTAAGCTGTATTTTGATTATATTTGAATACAAAGCACATTAATCTATCACATTTTAAGTAACGTTTTTTATAATTGTTTTGAAGCATTTCCATTATGAAGAGATAAAACGGCGACTTTTCTCAATTTGTCAATTCAAAAAATAAGCTTGAATTGAATGAGTGGAGACAGATAAGAAATGAATGTTTTCCAAGTTGCGTCTGGAAAAAGCTTAATTGTTGTTGCAATCAATTCCGCCATAACTGTCAAAGCGCCAAAATTTTGCGAAACATCTAATGACTGATGTCGTTAATGTGAAATCTTCCTGAAAACAAAAACAGCGAAACGTCTTTAATCAATAAATTCAATTAAAGCGCATCAATTTCTAGAAACATCGAAATTTGCTTATTTTCCAAAGTGAAATATGATGCTTTGAAGTACGTTGCATCGCTTTCAAGTTCTCTGCAATTATTTGTATAACATTTGCTGTTCAGACTTAGTACAAGAGGAAAGAAACAAAGTTCAATTTTCAGCCACTGGGAAACATGGAAACATTTTCTTTTTATCCAATATTTATGAGACATTACTTCGATTCCTTGCTTTTTTCATGCAATCATTCGAGTTTTTTAAGCGAAAGCAGGATAAAAGATGTTGTTTCTCTGATTTTCGATTTGTTTCGCTGATTGCCACAAGAAAAGAAGTAAAAATGGTTGCAATTCGCTGCTATAACTGTAGCAGTTAATTTATTTGTAATTACTTAGCGTTAAACTGAATCGTAATCGCTTTTTTCACGCTTATTTTACTTCTGCTTTTGCTTTTCGCTGAAAATATGTGACGAGTCGTCACTGACGATAATTGTTTTGAACTTTGTCATTTTCAGTCGAAGAAAGAGCGTATTTCCATAATATGCATAATATGTTGTAGTTTATCGAGTGAATATCACGAATATGTTGCATTTTTTGTTACAGGAAGTAATTTGATGATATTTTATTGTGTTCGGTCGTTCAATTGTCTTTGTTGCAGTTTACATCCGGCTTTAAAATTATTTTATCGTAAAACATGTATTGTTCACGAATGTTAAAAATTTAAGCAACTTTAATATTTAAAGTTAAAATCGGTTTCAGCGTTGCTTGAAACAATAGAATTTGACATTTATTTGATTGACGATTGAATAAATATTGGATACAATGTGAACCGAAATCGAGTGGTTCCGAATTTAGTGATACTGCAATATCATGAACAGTGCATTGATTTATTTCTTTTCCTTATGTGGAAACTAAGAACACATCGACTTTTGCTCGTTGGCTTACAATTGCAGTTGTGTTGTTAATGAAGTAAAGCCTCTGCAATTAAGAAGAACAAATTATTAGTGTGATTAATTGCATGGGTTGCGATTCAAGAATTGCAGAGGCTAGAAATGTTGTTTGCAACGATTTATGGGAAATTATGTTCGATTTGGTAAACATGGCAGCATTGAAAATAATTTAATTGTCATTTTTATTCGCAGTCGTTAATTCATTGCAAAACTCCGAAATGACACTGAAGTGGGAAAAGATGTCACCGTCTGAATTCGAACAGCTTCAAGATTACATTCAATGTGAGTTAATTGCAGTATACCAAAATTATTGCTCAATAATGCTTTCGTAAATCATTTTTTATTTCGTGTGATTAGATAAAAACACATTTATCAAATTGAACTTGCAGCCTTTGGTCAAATGTTTGTGACGTTTTGCTTCAGTTTTAATAAAAGGGATAAACCTGTCTCTAAAGCAGATGATAACGAACATTTTGTCCAAAGTTTTATATAATTTGATAATATGCAAAGTTTTGCATTTATCACGAAGCGCATACTATGCACAGACATTGATGAATGAACAAGTGTTTGAACTTTAAATTACAGACACATCGAAGAAACTGAGCGATGTTTTGAACACAGAATTCACGGAAGGAGGTTCGCTGCAGAAATATAACCCTGAAGGAGTGAGTACATGATTGCAAAGAACAAAGAACATACATTAAAAGAGTTTGTTTTTCGTTTAAACAATAAAAGCACAAAAATTGTGTAATGAAGTTTTTAAAAATAGAACTCATGTTGTAAAGGATATCGATTTGGAAGGCTTTCAGAAATTTATGGATATTTACTTGGAAATTGAAACTCCGCGAGATTTGGTGAAGCGATTGTTTTTGTCTTTCGTTAAAAAAATGTTCACTGCATCAAATATCGGACAAAATAACAAACAACAGTTGTCTACAATTTCAGATGGAAAACTTTTAAAAGTAAGCAACAATCGCTTTCGACTCGTCGATTTAATACAAAAAACAGATTGTGTCAGTTGCGCAACTTTTTTCTCAGAAACACAGAAAGACATATTTGAAAATAAATCGCTTTCTTCTGTTTGCGATCACAGAAAATAATTGCATATTTTCGATCTATCCAAACGTTTCAGATGGCTGTTGTCGCGTCTACGGCGGCTTGTGCAGCAGTCACATCGCATAACACCGGCGGTTCTCTACCAGAGTTGGCCTATGACTCTCTACGCAATTCTTCTCTCCTGTCGAATATTGAGCACAAAAAAGAGGGAAGTATTGATAAATCGCACACGGGCATCGGATTTGCAGAGAAACTGCACGGACTCACCGAAAAACTGCACAATTTGAGTCACCATAGAAGTGATAGCGACTGCGGCTCCAGAGGACGATCGGGTACTTGTATGATTATCGTTTCAATAGTTCCCCTTAGTGAACCCTTTTATTGTCGCTGTTTGTTTTGTTAAAATGCTTACAGTTTGCTTTTTACTGACAACAAAGGGAGTGCATCCATCCATCCGTTGGTTACAGTAACCCAAAACTGTTTGGACAAAAAGTCGAGCGAATCTTCGCTCAATCACAGTCAACTTTCGCACAACTCGTCTCGTAAATCGAACAGTTCGATATTAGTTCACACTAGTAAGAACTTGTTTTCTTTGCGACTGTGCTTTTTTAAATTGCAAGTTACACTATGCATTATTCATTATTATATTCTCTGTGCATTCACTTATTGTCTAGTAAATTGTAATTTAAGTGCTTGTTTTCTTGTGCATAACAGTTGATTTGAAGCCACTGCGGAAAGCGAGTAGTCACATTGACGTGCATCTGGTGCGTGTTTCTCTGAAAGACGTCGTGTGTTACTTATCACTTCTTGAGGCTGGAAGACCAGAAGATAAGCTCGAATGTAAAGCTATTTTTTATTGAATCTTTTTCGTTTCGCATGGTAATACAGTCGACTCAAATTTCGCATTTCGTTCGCAGTTATGTTTCGCCTTTACGACACGGACAGTAATGGATATTTGGACAGTAATGTAAGCCGCATTTCATTGCTTTCTTCACTTTATCGGCAAACTTAATACGAAACGCAAACAATGCACTTTCGAAGTCTTCGCTAATTTTGTGTTCATTGTTTTACA
This sequence comes from Leptotrombidium deliense, assembly GCA_003675905.2. Classification (NCBI taxonomy): domain Eukaryota; kingdom Metazoa; phylum Arthropoda; class Arachnida; order Trombidiformes; family Trombiculidae; genus Leptotrombidium; species Leptotrombidium deliense. The sequence goes on from NCKV01000976.1 coordinate 11,205, forward strand.
CCAACTGCTGTAGTATTCTTCGCCTGTGTTCACACTTTTCTTATTCGTTATTCACTTACAAAATACTATTTTTGTCACGTTTAACGGTTAAACAAAATGCGATCGAAAATAGTTAACAAAGTTTGACTTCGCTAACAAACTTTTATTAAATGCGTCACCAACGAACGATACTTTTGCTTTATTCCATTCTCTTCTTTCACATCTTTTTTGTTTCCTTAAAAAGTGAAACAATACTAAAGAAAGCCGACTTTTATTCGTTCGCAATGCGCATATTTTATCATCGCCGTTAGAATGTAACCTTTATAAAGAACTCGTTCAATATGCATCGCACATACATTTATTATTTTTCACAAAAAATGTGAATAAATTGTTCTTCAACAGACTCTTGACGACAATAATAAACCGCTTTAATACTTTTACTTTATTTTTCACTTGAAACTTATTCAATTGAAACGTAATCTTATTAAACGTGCAAGATCGATCGAATTTTTTCGTTGCCAAAGATTAGTTGCTTTATGTGACCATTGTTTCAACTTACTACTTATGCAATACATTTTTGATAATGTAAAAACAAAATTGAATGTATATTTTTCTGTATAACCAATTTTTAATGAAATTTTTCAATATTACGCAAGCTGTGACTGTGATATTTTTAAACTGCAAATACAAAATATTTGTTCAATGAAACTTTTGCAACAACGTGTTATTTGTTTCATTTTTAAAAGTAATTTATTTTTGCTCAAAATTACTTTTTTGTTTTCTCACGTTCAAAACTATTCAATATTGAATACACATTCATTAAGTTGTGATGAAAAAACTGCGCAACAAAAGTTTGCTTTTGAATTTAATTTCAATGCATCGAAACGAGGTTCGAATGTTGATTTTAACATTGTGTGTTTAAACTTTACGCAACATCATTTTCTTCATTTTTTAAAGTTTAGCAGGTTAATTGAATCAACCGCAAATATTGCGAAATCTCCTCTTATTCATTCTTATTGTTTCTGCTTTAATGGATTTTTTTTGCTTCTTTTTATTCGCTCGAAACTTTCTTATTTTAAACTTTAAACTTCAAAGCATTTTTACAAGATTAAGTTAAATCTTTCTTATCTCACGTACATCCACTTTATGTGATAAATTTGCATCGATTGTTTGACACATAGTTTGAAGGAGATCACTTTCCGAAAGAAAAATAGTTGAGTTGCAAAATTCTTTGAATGTTTTTGTTTGAATGAATTCAAGAACGAGATAACTTTCGTGAACAACATACTGAACGAAAAAATCGAACATTTAGTTTTCGGGAAAGCGAACAAAATGCAAATACTGAATCGGCACTCTTTGAAAAAGTAGCAATCAGTGAATAATAC
>NCKV01000977.1:0-12561 GCA_003675905.2 Leptotrombidium deliense
ATTATTATTATTTTAAAAATTTAATCAAAATATGTTTTCTGTCTCATTGTGTAAGTACTACAAAAAAATCCTTAATTTTTTCCTCTTGGCTTACAAAGCCTAAAATATTTACCATCTCTCCCTTTACAGAAAAATTTCCTGATTCCTAATTTAAGACATTGAAATCAAAGAATTTTGTGCACTTTCATTGAGCAGCAATTTTGCACTTAATTATAAAAGTTTTAATGATGGGTTTTTTATGAGTCCTTCATCCATTTCCGAGTGCACTGTCACTCGAACAACTGAATAATTTGAATTACGAAATGGAATTTAACCTAATATCTGGTAAAAAGTTTTGAAATTGATTGTTGGGCTACATTAAGGTCGAAAATGTATGAAGACGATCGTATGATGGTTTTCGGACCAAAACTGTGTCCCCTCATCAGATACACTCGCAGCACACACAACCTTGTTTGCAGGTCATCGAATACATTTGCAGGCACATCGAATTCGGACCTCTGTTTCTCTGTGCCTACCAAACAATGTATATGTTTATTTCTCCGAAATCTATGTGCCTGCAAACTGCGCTATTTAAGGGGTTTCCACATCGATTTCGGACGTCCACTTCGCTGTGCCTGCATTACTGTTTCCTTGTTTATTGTTTCTAATTTGCATCTCTCTCGCAAAAAAACACATCTGTTACTTCAAACTGCAAAACTGCATGTGAAAAACATTTTCTGTTCAGTCTCGCAGTTTTTCTCGCCACAATGTTTGTGTGCTTCGGTTAAATGTGTAACTAACGAGGGTTCACAGTTCGGACCCGAAACGACCGTTTTACTCGTTTCACGCCATTGCTGAGTGCATTGTCGCTCAAACTAAAAATGGAATTAAAATCGCAGTGGAAATCAAATTGATTATTTTGATTTAATTTTTTACAATAAGAATAGACGGTTAAAATAGACGGCAATACGGTTAAAAACAAAAAGTTTTGTCGCTTGTTTGCATTGTAAAAAATATTCTCAACAAATTCAAAGTTCTAAACACACGTTTATTTAGAATTTCAATATATTGTTCTTAAACATTCAACTTTCAATTGTATCCACCGCGTTTTTCGATGTTATTTACTTATATAAACAATTGTATACATTAATTATTCATATAATTTAATTGCATCTTATTTTCTCGAGTTTTACATTTGTAATGAACGAATAATCGAATTTCGCAAAATTCAATTCTCTGTACTTTAAATGAACGAATCATTACTTTGCTTTGCTTTGCTTTTAATAATTTTTAAAATTCTTGTTTGATAACAAATTGTTCTTAATATCCAGTCAATTCGGCGAAAGTTTGATCCATTTCCTCCGTGATTGCCTTTGATTTCTCCTTTTCTGAGGCCCATTCGTCTGCAAAAGAAACATCAGTTTAAAATGTCCGCAAAACTTCTGAAAAGTTGATTCTCACCTTCAAGACGGTCGACTTCCTTTTGCAATTTGACCACAGCTCGTTCAGCGAATTCAGCTCTCGCTTCAGCCTATCAACAGTTCAGTTATAATAAACATTCGCAAAAATAATAAAATAATCAATTTGTTTCTCTGTTGTTCATTGATCTAAAATTCTAAACTCTAATTTCTAATTTCTAACACTATTTGGAAGTGAGGATCGTCTATGTCTACAAAATCTGACCTCTTGTAACCGAGTGGTCATTTGACGAATAGTTTCCTCGTAATTCTCTTGTCTTTGTAACGACTGTAAGAAAATTGAAATTGAATTAATAATAACTCACCTCTTTCAATTGAGCACTTATTTCACGGATTTGTTGTTCATAAGCATCTTCTCTTTGCATCGCCTGTCATTGTTACGGATTCGGGTTGAAAAGAGTGGGTTTGCAAAAGGAATCAAGTGTTTAACTCTTTGAAAAGTTATTCGACAGTTAAGTTACAGTTAAGCACAAAAGTTTACTTTTTCAAAACATTATCATTTTTCGATTACAAAAGCGAATCGACATTGAATTTGAACATTAAACGAACATTCGATGTACATGTATAATACATATGTATTTAGAAATGAATTTCAAAAGCGATTAAGTAAGTCAGTCTACTGTTGTAATTTAAGAAGTTTACGTTTGTTTTAAAGGCAGACTGCCAACAATAGTGACGTTGAAAAAAGTTTGAATGTTTGCCGAAAAATATTTCTTACTTATAAAGTGTGTTGTTCAAAATCGAGAGTAAAATAGACGATTTTGAGTGTATTTATTTCAGCGAAACCTAAAAAAAGTTGTCTTCTAACAACACACTTTATTTTAGAACTCAAATTTCCTGAAAACTTTTTCATTCCAATAAACAAAATTCGGCTTTAAAATGCATTGCGAAACTTTGTTTAACACTTTGAAATGAAATTTTGAAATGACATTAATGCTGTCCAATTATGAAATCCATATTTTTCACTCGTTTCTTAATGAAAAAGTTAAGGAAACACTGAAACTAAGCAACGGGTAAATAAAAGGGAACTAAATTTAGATCAGCGAATGTAAAGTGGAGAACGGTTGTAGCCAAATGTGTATACAATTTGCGAAGCGATTAGTTTGCGAACACATAAGAAGTGCTTTGCTGAACATTGATACACAAATTTCACAATTCGACACACACAACGCACACATACACAGTTGACATAAAAACACATACCTTTTCCTCGCTGACTTCAAGAGACTTCACATTATTTCCGACGACTTTTAATTCTTCCTCCAGTTCTAAGATTTTGCTGTTGATTCGCGAATGTTTTTGATTAATTACACTTCACACAAGTAAAGTACACTATATTTACATTTCTCCGGTCTGCGCTCGTTCTTCAGCGCGTTCCAAGTCATCCTCAACCATCGCTAATTTTCGTGCGACCTGCAAATACATTCCAAACATTTAATTACACCTCATTTGTCTTTCGCAAGTCACATTTATGCTACTGTTATCACCGTTGATTCATTTGTATATCTTGTTCGTGAATCAAGGGAATTGTCAAATTTAATGTCGATTGATGCTTACCTCATCATATTTGCGATCGGCATCTTCGGCAGCATTTCTAGCTTCTTTCAATTGGCTCTCGAGAAGCTTGAATCTTTCATTGTCCATCAAACTCCTGTGCTCCAACATTTTCCTCATTCTGAAATGAAGTAAAACATCACCAATGTTCAAACTTAAATTACAAAATGTTTACCGCTCGCTTTCGTCCGCAGCGGCAGCGGCCTGTTCCATTTTGGCGATCGCAACTTTGGTCTTCTCTTCGGATTTCTCCAATTCTTCAACCAAGTGTTGGACTTTCTTGTTTTGAGCGGCGACTTCACTTTCGGCCTTTGAGAATACTCAGTTTTTGAAATTTTGAAATTGTTTGTTTTACTCACAGCAGTCAATGTCTTCTCTCGTTCTTCCAATTTCGAGTTGGTACTTTCCAATTCTTTCTGCGAGTCAACTAATTCCTTTTCAATGAGTTCGAACTTCTTTTGTAAGGCTAGAACTTCTTCGTTTGCCTTGTCAACTCTAAGGTTGGAATCGCGGAGTTGAGATTCAGCTGTCTCAGCTCGGTCCAAAGCATTATCCTTTTCGATTTTCAATGCAGCCATCTTCTTCTTAATCGCCTCCATTCTTGATTGATTGTTGTTGTCTGCTTACCCTTTAATTAAAAGCACACTTTTTGAATAAATAATTGCGAAATGAAATTAATTAGAGTTGAGTACGTTAATTAAAGTAAACACTTCTTTTTGATGTGAATTCAGATCTCGCGTTACGCGATTACAACTTTTTTGAATGAATTAAATATTTGGCAAAATTTGTAAATAATTAATAATAAAGTTAAATAGAAATGTGAAAAAGAAATTGAAATGAATAGAAAAATAAAAGCACTGAAAAGCATACTTACGAGAAGTGATAAAAACGAATATGTGTGGCAAAAAGTAAACGAAACGATTACAAGAAATCGAAAAGACTTCTTTGTGAATTGTGTGAATTTCTTAAGCAAAACGAGTGATGCTAAGAAATGTTCGCCTACAGTTCGAGTAACGAAGAAAAGGGCGTCGCATTTAAATATAGTGCATTCAGCGATTCAAAACCATATATGATGCTATTTACTGGTGTTGCAGAGATGCAAACTGTGAGACTGCGAGAGTTGAGGGAGGAAGATAACGAGACGAGAGAATCATTCGCATCACTTTGCATTGCTAGTTTGTGTACAAATAAACGCAAACGTTCTGACAATTTTCACTTCACTCAAATTCTCAACTGTTCAATCGAATTATTCGAATAACTCAAAGTTAAATAATTTTCATTTAACATTGGTGCACTTATTTTGAAACATTACACTATTAATGTGATTACAACAAGAAGACTTACAAGTGTTGCTATAATTAGAATCTTACAAAATATGTCTTCACTCGCATAACATTGTCGTTAGCAGCACTTCTCGTTTTCGCTTTTACTTTCATTCTTAAAAACGACAACAATAACAATGAAAATAAAATGAATTGAATATTTGCAGTTATATAAAAACATAACATTACTCAAACGTAAATAAACGGTGTGCAAAACAGTAGTGTTGTGCAAAAAATAGTGCGTATTGTATTCATGCTAATTACGTGTCTACAATGAGAAACATTTTTGGCATATAAATGTGCGACATATTTGTGACATACGATTTCATACATAATGTATGTAGACAGTGGTGGTGAGACAACTGTGAAATGCTTTGTTTGAATTCATTATTTATGGGAACATAACATCTCTTTGAAAAAGTTGAACCATTTTTTACGAAATGTTCAACGATTGCATTACATGTGTTAACAAGCTTATCTTGTATTACTTCATTTTTTACTTAAAAATGTAAAAACATACATCTTACGAAACAAGACTTGAAATTAAATTATAATAAATGGGTTAGTACAGTTAGTGTATTTATGTTATTGGTATATACACATGAACTTCAAGTTAGAATGCTGTTCACAAAATATACACTTCGTCACTGAAAATCAATGGGAGAAGTTTCATTTGAGTGAGTTGAATAACTAGAGACCAGATTTCGGCGAAAACTTTTCTCTGATCTGGCGACAAGTTAAAATGTTACTTAATAGTTGTTACCAACATTTTTGGTGGCAATTGTAATGCATGAAATTACTCACACTAACACTTCACTCTTTTTCAACATAAATTTCAATGTGCACTGTCACTCAGCCAAATCAATAAATTTCAATTGTCAATTTCTTAAAAATCAACTGCAAAATATGTTGCATCAGTAATTCTTGATGCAATTGGTTATTACTTGATCTGTAGTCATGAGCCAATCACTGTTTAAGTAAACAACAAAGTACAGTCAAAACTGCGTAAAGTAACCCTGTATTAAGTCACAATTTTCTCAGTCACACATTTTTGTGGAACCAACTTTGTCCCTGTGGCTTAAGTCACATTTCGCATAGTCACAACCTGTCTAAAGTCACATGAAATTCAAGAACCATCTCATAGACGTAATGTATTTATAAAGTCACATTCGTCTTAAGTCACGATTAGAGATGTCAATTTTACATAAAATATTTTTTTGAGTGTAAATTTACGTAAAAAATTGTAAAATATTATTTTTGACAACAACGGCATATACTCTTCAGTGATTGCATGTGAGGAACATGAAGGACTATATATACTTCCCTTTCATTTCATAAAGGACACTTTCATTTCACGCTGATGAATATAATTTCAAACAATAGTTCATCGAAAAATTAATTTTTTAAAAGTTTTATCCGAAATATAATAATTACGGCTGAGCATTAATTTAATGTCAATCGAAAAGCACCTAATTTTACACTGATTGCTAATGAAAACTAAGCTTATAATGTTTGGGATAAACTTTAGTGATCAAAAATAATTTCTGAGGCAGTAGAAGTCGTTTTTTCGTTGAAGTGTAAATTATTATTTTTTTACAATAATTTACGTAATTTACAATATTTGACGCAGGCTAGTGTAAATTTACGTAAACGTAAACGGGACATTTCTAGTCACGATATTTGTTGGAACGACTTACAAAGTAACATTTTACAATGTACTCATAAAGTCACAAACTCTTTTAAGTCACACTTTTTGGAGGTACAAATCGTGTGACTTTACACAGTTTAGACAGTAGTAGAAGAGCTATTTTGCGAAATTCTATCAGTTTGGAGACGTTTTACATCAAATGTCGATTCGGCGACAACTTTACAATTTTGGCGACGTTAGGCGACACCGAATTCACATGATTTTTGTTGTATTATAACTTAATGGTCATAATATAACATAATCAGCAACTGTTAAGATATGGCGACTTTGGTGACATCACCGAAATCTGGTTCCTAGTAATAACAGAAGTTGATAGCCGAAAAATTATTGAAAGCATATTTTCTGAATGAGTGTCGTATTTCTCCTTTTACGTCAATTTCTAAATCATTCAAATGTGTTAACTTGCGTCACTTTGAATGTCACGGGAATAAAAACAAAAAGTATTGTGTATAATGCGTTGCAAAAACAATATTCTAAACATTCATTCTTCATCTGTAAACCCTCATAAAATGATAAATTTGTTGATTTGTTGAGCAAACATCGAAAATTAATAAATGTAAATTTTCAGTGCAAGAAATTATCCTTTTATTTAATGCTTTCTTAACTAAATTAATGCTCACATAAATGTTTACATTGTTGGTGCATAAGCACCAGGAGCTTGACCAGCAGTGGGGTCGACATAACCACCAGTTGCAGCGGGGTCAACAGCATACGCAGGAGCAGGAGCACCATAAGCAGGTGCGGGAGCACCGACAGCTGCACCAGGACCTGGAGCAGGTCCGACACCAGTTGGAAATGAATGCGGTCCTGCAGCACCAGGTGGTTGTTGAGCGTGCATTGGAGGAAGTGGCCAAATTCCGAAGTTGAACGCTCCTCGTGATTGTGGTCCACCTTTAAGTTCTCGAATTAGTGCTTTCAATGCTTTCTCCGCTTTTCTTAAACTGGACAGTGATTGCTGCGCCCATTTGTACAATTGAGCGTCGTTATCACTGTCATCGTCGCCGTCGTCGTCGTCATAAACACGACGTCTTCTTGCATTCACAGATAATACAACTGTAAAGTAAATGAATTTGAAATACAACTTTCAAATCTTGTAAAAACAAACCTAAAAGAGTAGTGAACACAAATAAAAGTTTAGAATTCATAATTCAGAAGTAAAATGAATGATTTTGATAAGAAAATATGTTGCGGATATTGAGTTAAGTTTCATATGAATGACGTCCGTTATTGAAAAGTTTTTATTCGATGATTATAAACACTCATATTCAATTAATATTTTAATACAGTAAAACCGGCAAATTAGGAGCCTCCAAAATGAGGACAACTCTGAATTAAGGACACAGTTTTTCCGCACCTCTGTGATTGAAGATAATGTTGAAAAACTTGGGAACTAGGGACAACTCTAAAATAAGGACAAATTTTTCCGAAAGGTGTCCTTAATTAACAGGTTTTACTGTATTGCTCATCAGTTACTCAGATTAACGTCTTCTGTCACATAATTTTATGGATAGAAAGATGCAAAGTGTTTATGATAATGTAAACAAATGCAATAATGAAAACATTACTATCAACGAACACACTACAATCAAATAGAAAAGTGAAACGCAATTATACGGGAAAAACTATTAGCGAAAGTTATGAGTGATTTGCGCAAAAAGTAATCAAAACATTTTGAGACAGTTTATTTGACCAGAAACAAACAAAAATTTTGAGATTGAATTACTTGAATTGTTTAGCTGTCCAACGGATTTTCTGTGTAAAAAGAATGAGCGCTAAGATCTGCATCATTCGGTGATGGAGTGTTTTCGGGAAGTCCTGAACCTGGTGGAACACCAGCACCTGCATCGGATGCATCTCCATGACCAGGAACACCAACACCAGTACCTGCACCAGGAACTCCACTACCAGAACCAGGATCACCGATATCTAAACTTGCACCAGGAAATACACCACCAGCAGAGGGGTCACCATAACCAGGAGCACCAACACCTATACCTGCACCGGGACCTGCAACACCTAAGCTTGCACCTGGAACTCCACCTCCAACAGAGGCGTCACCGTAACCAGGACCAGCACCTGCAGCTGCTGGTCTAGCTGGCCCAACACCAGTGGGGAATGTGTAGTGACCTGTATTTGATGTTGATAATCCTGGATTCTTCAGCGGAGGAAGTGGCCAGATACCAATATTAAAAGCAGTTCTCGATTGTGCACTTCCTCTAAGTTCTCTGATCAAAGCGTTTAATGCTTTTTTTGCTCTTTTTAAACTGGCTAATGATTTCTGCGCCTGTCGCAACAATTGATCGTTGTTATTGTCATCCACGTCATCATAATAGACACGACGTCTTCTTGCGGACACCGATAATATAACTGTAAAACTAACTTTAATAACAACTTTCAACATTGTTTTAATGAAAACAAACCTGATAGAAATATGAACACAAATATTATTTTAAAATTCATACTTTGACAGTGAAATGAAGTTTCGTAAATAAAATGTGTTAAGGAAATTGAGTTTACTTTCACTCAAATGACGTCTGAATTGCACAATTATTATTTACTTGAAATTTCACTTCATTTTTAAAGAAATTTATTATTCATTATTTAAGTAATTAAAGCGATGTCATCATTATTTCTCAAAACTGTTAAAATTTGAATACAAAATCTGCGTGAATAAGAATTAATTATTATGAATATGGATGTTGTGCACTTTTCGATGAAACCTTAAGTTCATGTAAACTGCAATCAATTAAATTCATTGAAATTGAGTTAAAGTGTGAATATGATTAAGAACACACCAATAAAACGTTTTTAGACAATAAAATTTGTTTTAAAAGTTATGAAAATGAAACGAATGTATGCAATAAAATATCAAGTTTTATTCAATATAAAATATTGAATATTTCAAACTCTCGGTCCCATTCCAGCAAACTGAGGATCTTCACATCCCGGAGCGACACATTTACTTGCGTCCCATCCAGCCAAGTTGGACGATGTCCAATGAATTGCTTCACGCGCACTTCGATCATACGATGGTCTCAGTTGTGAAATCAATTGTTTCAATGATTTCTCAGCGCGCTTCAGGTTCTTCAGTGCAGATTGTGCATATTTGCTCAATTGTCGCTCATCGACACCATCATCGTCGTCGTCATCTTCATACTGTCGAATTCGTCGTGCATTCACTGTCAATTCGACGACTGAACAAAAAGTTTACATTTAATGAAAAGTTTAATTTGAATGACTTACCAAAGATAAGAAGAACAATAAACAACAACTTTGAATTCATAATTCTGTTAAAAGTTGAGTGTTAAATGTTAATCGACTTTAAAACGTGTGGCATGACGACTGTTGAAAAACACATTTTCTAGAGTTTTAAATTTCAAATCGCTTTCGGTTACTTTTTACGTCACATTTTACTATCAATTTAATCGGCGAAGATTAATTTGAATGATGTGAAGAGTGAAATTTTAAAAGTAAATGTGAACACACAATACTCATAACATTCAATGAACCACTTTGTTAAATTTTCAATAGTAAATTCACATTATGAAAAATTGAAAAAATTCTCATTTTCAATAAACAATTTAATAGAAAGCGAAGTTTACTTTCCACCTTTCATCATTCCACCAACTAATTGCAACGGCATTGAAAGTATAGCCAATGGATCCATTCCGCCAGCAGCTCCTCCGGGCACACCACCTCCTGGACGACCCCCGCCAACTCCTCCCGTACCTGCCGGAGGTGCATTGTATCCTCCGCCTGCTGGAGCATTTCCAAAGCCTGCTCCATAGTCACCTGCTGCTCCTGGAGCAGCGCCATATGCACCAGGTGCTGCTGGAGCAGGACCATATGTACCAGCTGCTGGTGCAGCTCCATATGCTCCGGCTTGAGAACCAACATTTGCACCACCGAAATCAACCTGTCTACTTTCTGCGTGCAATGAATCTGTTTGAAAAATTGGTTAAATTTCACTTCAATCACAAAATAATAATAAACATACAACTTAATGCGCGAATCAACTTTTTAACCGCAATTTGTGCTCTTTTGTTTTCCTTTAAAGCTTGTCTTGCCAATCGCAATATCTCAGCTGTATTGTCGATGTCGTCGTCACTGTCATCTTGACATTTGCAGATCGCAACGTTACATACTATATTCATGAAAATTAATGTTACAAGCAATAAAATCGAAACAAATTTTACATATTATTGTTGCCAATATAACAGTTATCTTTGAAATCATTTTCAAAAGTTTGGAAAATTGCAGAGAAATTAAACGGTAATGCGTTCAAGTGCACACTACGTAATTTCCTTATTTCGGAATTATATTTCATTCGCGACAATTTCAAATTAAAGAAATTTGCTAAAATTCAATTAAATATCGCAAACAATGAACGCGCCGGACACGAACATCAACTGTCGCAGCAACAGTACAGTTCATTCCACGAGATTAGAACTATCGCAAAACAGAAGAGGAAGACGAATAAAATAGCGATCGTTAACCAATGGCACAAATGTTTCAGGGAATTTTATATGGTACAAAACCACACAGTTTTGCTGAAGAAGTATGTGCGAGATATAAGCAATTTCAAAACAAAGAAGAAGATGGGTTTCCGTCGACAGAATCAATTAAAAACAACGCAGTTTATAAGTGTGAACTGAAAGTTGGTGATTCAAAAACTTTGCAATTGGGAAACGATACGGAAGTAAAGAATGATTTTAAAGTCTCAGTTGGGAACGGAATGCATTACATTTGCATTCTCACAAACAGTGACCGATATGTGTTTACGTGCACACAAAGCAACGGCAAAGACACTTTCGCAACCATTCACGTTGTCACAAACGAGGATATTGATGCCGTTTTCGCAATTCCACTCCGAAATGAAGATTCAGTAGTAATGCTGGTCAACGCCACACACAACTACGACTTTTACTGGTTGGCACCAAATGACAACTTTGCTTACGTGTTGTTTGAAAATACGACTGATATTCAAATCAAAGCAAATGAAACGGCAAAAGCATTTCACGTTCCGAAATACGGTCACTACAAAATTCAAGTTGAACGCAATGGCAACGCTCGAAACATTATGGTTACTCTCTTTAAGCCAGAACAACAGCAGACATATGAACCTGGAGAGTTAGGGACTTCAGCACACCTGCCGCTACAAATCTTAGGCGAGCACAAAAGACCGTCAGAGGAGCTGATTTTCTACGATAAAATTCCACAAGAAATGTGGCAACAAGGTTTCGGCTACAAACGATATGAAAAAATCGGCGTTTTTGGAGAATCGAATCAACCGATTAAAATTAGTCAACGACAGGATTTGAAAATTCGAGTGGCACCGAGTCAAAGGAAAACAGTTTGCTATAAACCCGATCCGGAACACTACAGAAGTTTACAAATGCTGAGCGGATATCACTATTTACTATTTTGCGGAGAACGAGAACAATGGACATTGGATGGACAGATGAGCGACAATGGCGAAATCACAGCCGAGATTCAAGTGATAATGGGAGACTTGCAATCTGAATACGAAATAATAGTTGAAGATGATCAAAAGTTTATTCTCGTTGCGACGCCTGGACACACTTATTATCTGAATTTGAGAAGAAAAGGAGAGACCAAACTCGATGAGAAATACGATCCTGCTGAATACGAGATCATTGCTGGTGATCAATGCGCAATTCATTTCGTGCCGCAAACACAAGCAACAATTGCAATAAAAGGAGACAGAAAGAAAGATCTTCCTGCGAAGCTTTTGCTTAGCATTGGTGAAGCACCGACAAAACAAGCTAAAATATAAAGCAATTTACTGTTTTTACGTAATAAAAATAATAAAAATTCATTATCAAAAACTGCATGATTTTTCTGCTCGAAACTTTTTTGCTTTTCAATAACAAATTAAGCTCTTCATTCGTCACCACTTGAGCCAGAATCTGCAAAATTGTTACCGAAATAATCTGAACCAGAATCAACAGAACCACCACTATCTCCAAAACCTGAAACAGAATATTGGGGTTCATTCGCACACAGATTGTTTATTCCAGGACTCTTACCATTTTCACTTAAACTGTCTGCATTAGAAAAATCGGATTCCCGTGAACCAGTATCATTAGTTCCCATTCCACTACTATCATCGAGTGTACCTGAATCGGAATTTACAAATTCACTCGATGAACCAGAATCTTCTACTTCACCTGAACCTGGATCAGACAAATTATCACCAGAATTGTCTGAACCTGAATCTACAGATGTCTCTCTTTCACTTTCTCCATAACTTCCGGAAGTAGAATCTTCGGGTTCATTCAAACTCTGATAATCTGTTGCAGTTTCAGTATTATTCCTAAATCCAGGATCATTAGCTGGATCAAAATTAGAATTTATTTGACTTTCTCCTAGATTTTCAGTTGTAGCTTCAGGATTATCACCGAAACCAAGTTTATCACGTTGATTAAAATTAGAATCGCTTTCACTTTCCGAAAAATATTCAGTTGTGGTTTCACTCAAATCACCGAAACCAGGATCA
>NCKV01000978.1:0-12549 GCA_003675905.2 Leptotrombidium deliense
CGTCGATTGTGCCAGCAACCACTCCGTCTCCCGTGAATACACCGATTCCGATTCCGATTAGATCTCCCGTTGGAGCAATGCCAACTACGATCGCGTGGCCTCAACAACTCACCGCACAGAGGGCCCCTGGAGGAGCCATTTCGGTTATTCCGCAGCAGTTGGTGCAAATGCAAGGGAGTGCATTGCCACAAGTTGTGCAAACTGTTGGAGGTATGCAACAAGTATTAATACAGCCGCGAGCGGCAGGCGTCCAGATTCCAGGTTCGACGCCAACGGTTTCGACGGGACAATTAGTACAAATAATCCAGACACCAAACGGTGCACAGATTGTCGCAGCACCTCCTCCGCCGACTGTACAGCCAGTGACAACGTGTAGTTCCAAAAGTTCCACATCTTTGAGCAGTTCGCGTTCAAACAAACAGATTCTACCAAAACCTCCTGGTTCTGTGACAGGAGCAAATTCTCAGTCTTCAAATGCTATTTCTTCGAAACAAACCCAACAACAATCAACAGTTGCTCCTTCGAGGACAGTTATAACCAACATTCAAACTAATGCTGGTGTGCCTGCACCATTGACAGCGACGTCAATACAAGGAGCACCAACAGCTAACGCACCTCAGTTAGTGTTCGGACCGAATGGCCAGCCTTTTTTGCTTGGACAGAATAATCCGCAGGGTACATTTATCGTGAATCAAATGGTTCCTGGAATCGGCAATCAACCATTTTTGATTCACGGCAATATCGGTAATATTCAAGGTCCCATTCAATTGACTTTACGACCACAGACTCCACAAATGGTCGCTGTTAGTAATGCAAGCGGTCCTGCAAGTGTTAGTGTTGCCTCTTCCTCGACGCCAGCTCCACTGCTCAGTGCATTAACTGCTTCCACTCAAAATATTCAAAGAACTGCAAATCAACCACAGACTTATGTGATACCACAAGCAACCAGTGCTTCAGCACCAGTAGCGCAGAGCCCAGCAATGGTTATGACTGCGGGACACCCTGGTCTGGTCACCAGAGGACAAAATCTAATACTTACGAGGCCTCCGGGTTTGATTAGTGCTGCATCTGTTCCGGCAACGAATACAGTAACGCAACCGGTGCCTCACTTGCTTCAGATTCAAACACCAAATGGACCGATGCTGGTTGCACTTCAAACAACACCGCAGGCTGCGAATAGCACCCAAACAATTGCACAAAATAATCAGGCTCAGACACCAACTATTGTTCCTCTGCAGCCGAATGCATCGTCAGCACATCAAACATTACAAACCATTCTAGCAGCGCCCACAGAAAGTCTATGTCATCAACAGTTGCAGGCAAATGGATCGCTCTGCAATGTTGCAACAACCAACACTGTAATATACACACAACAAACTCCAGCCAATTTCACTTCACCAACAAATGTACAGCAGCAAACAGTGACCTTAAGTGCTTCGAATCAGAAAGTTTCGCAGAATCGGACACAGGCTAAAAGTGTTAATTTAGCCGAACTTTTGAAGGAAACAGGCATCTTACCGGAGTCAAGTCCACCTTCTTCCCCAACCTCGGCTAATCAAACTACTGAGTTGGACGCTAGTACTGGTTTAACCCAGGATTTGACTGCTACTATCACTCAACAACCTACTGTTGTGATGGTACCAGGAAATCATAATCAACCGAATATTTTGTTAACACAAGCACCAAATCTGAGTGGAAATGCAACACCACAGCTAAGGCTACATTTAGCTGCTGACGGCAGTGTTATTCTTCAACCTAATATCACTCCAACTGCTGTTTCTCAGGCGTCAATTATACAAACAAATCAACAACTTCTGCAACCCGTTGCTAAAGTTCAGCAGCAAGAACAGCAATTAGTAACTAAATTTACAGATACTTGTGGCCCAGGTTCATCTCAGCCTTCTCCAGATTCTACTACACCAACTTTAGACATAACAACTTCAGCGGTGACGGCAGCAACTTCTACTCCTGTAACGACAACGTCTACTACAACAACTGCAAGTAATCAGGGTAAATCTGCTCTGTTACAGCAGTTGTCCACTGCTCCAGCAGTGAAAGTTCCAGATTCTGTAGCCACATTAGCATTGCAACAAGGCTTGACATCAGTTGTGAAAGAAGAGAACAAACAGTCAACAATAATCCCATTAACAGTACAAACCATTAACTCTACGAACGAACAAGTAAAGGATTCATCGAAAGCAGAGGTCCAAAAACCACGTCAAGTGGTTGCTCAGCCGGTGCAACACATTACTCAAACCCAGCTCCCTGTGAATGTGATTGCGCCTTGTACTTCAAGCAATGCTGTGATTCAAGTAAAAAGCTGTGATACGTTCACTACAACAGCGTCAACGACGACTTTGGATGGTGTAAAGTTAGAGCAGAACAATAATAATTGTACTTTGGTTTCATCGGCGGTTCCACCAACACCTACAACAACTGTCACGCCTAATACAGTCGATCAGAACGGTGTTTCCGTTGTTCAGATAAGTTTAAACAATCAGGAATTTATTGAAAGGCTAGAAACACAAATTAAGAGTTTGTCGTCGTTGAAAGCACCATCACAGCAACAAAAAACTTTGTTACAGGAGTTGCTTAGTTTGCAGAAAACTATGTTAGAAGCGAAGAATCAACCACAGAACCAAAACTTAGATGGAAATGTTATTTTGACATCGCAACCGCAAATAGTTAAACAACAACAGCAAGCACAGCAACAGCCACAACAAATACAAACTGTTAACACGCAACAACAGCCGCAAAATGTTCATCTGGTCAATCTGTTGAATAAAACTCCAGTTAACCAGCCACAGTTAAGGTTCATCACGCCAACAAATGTACCGTCTTCAAACGGTAGCACAACATTTCAAGTTGGCAATCAGTTGATCACTATTACGACTCCTGCCAAAACTCAGTTGCAAACTATTCAAACGATTGCCACTAATCAAGCTTCATTGCAAACGCAAGCCATTCTTAAGGTTAGTTTCAATAGTCAAGATTAATTTTTACGAAAGATTTGAATATAGCCTCAGCTTGGGTCACCAGCAACACAGTTGATTCAAGTTGTGAGACTTCAGCCTCCATCGCAGACGACTCAAACACCGAATCAGTTTAAGCCAAAGACGAATGATACGAAAACAGAACAGGAAAAACAAAAGATAAAAGTTTGCCAATTGTGAGTACAGTAATTTTTATCGGGAATTGTTATCAAATCATTATTTATTTTTTCACAGCTTCCAACAGCAGTTAAGTGCTGATCAAAATGCTGCTATTAAACCAGATGTAAGACATCCATTTAAGAATAGAAGTGACGCTTGTAAGAAGCTTCTGCGGTATCATGTTTTCAATTCGCGCACTGCTAATCAAAAGTTGTTGGCTGACAGTAAGAATCAAATTACCTTCAGATAGATTCTCATTTATAAATTCCACTCAGTTGACCAAGACTTTGAACTCATTTCACAAAATCTACTCAAACGAAAAGAAGAGTTAATGAATAGATATCGACTTAGTCTTCTCAAATTATGTTTGGTAAGTTATCTCTTCGCAACTCTATTTGTGTTTACGACATCGGGGCACCAGTATTACAACAGTTACGTTGTGGTGCATTGTACATTCAGTGTTGCTTTAGAAAGATAATCTGTTGATGACAGGTGTAAGCGCACTTGTCGTTTTTAAAAAAACTTATGTTTACTGGTGCACCAATGGTTTTGGAATGATAAGCGTTGTCTAAGCATGTGATTGATGTGCTTATTTATATTTGTAGAAGGATAGTCCAACACAAGAACATATTATGTTGAATAAATTATTTATTAATGAGGAAACGAGCGCTTTGAAACATGACAAGGAATTAGTACTTCAAGGCAAAGGTAGGCGCGTTCATTCATTAAGCATTTGTTATAATTGATTTGTTTTACAAAACAGAGCTTAACTTACCTCCACCCCCTGAATCGTGGAAACAAAAACTACGCGAAAGTTTTCAAGAAGAGGAGGCGCGATTGCAAATTAATCGAAAACGAAAATCTTCTGCAATCGAAGATGAATTTCTAGAAGAATGTCAGCAGATTAAGAAGATGGATCCTGAAGAGCAAGATGCCAATGAATCGGAAGATGAAGAAGATGACAGTGAAGATGATGATGACGATGAAGAAATTGACGACAATGGAAATGATGACATGTCGAAATATTTAGGACCCAGTGTCGGAGATTTAAACTTTCTCAGTGATGTGGGATTTAGTCAACCTCCTATAGACATGAATTCTAGTGTTCATCATTACACAAATAGTGAAAGGACTCATAGCACGGACCCGTTATATACTAATGGGGACTGGCGGTCCGGTAATTTTATGCCAGAAGAAAGGAGAATCGATAATTGGAATCACAGATATAGGATAACTCAAAATGAAGACGATGTCGCAGTAAATACAATTCTTGACGAGGAAGATGACGGAGAAAATGAATTGGAAGTTGACTTATCTGCAATTCCGTCACTCGATGATAATGAAGAAGAGGAAGAAGACGGCGAAGATGATGACGACGACGATGAAGAAGAAGAACAAGATCCAAATGCAATACAAATGCGATGTGCCATCAACAGCATTTTAGGTAATCAACAGCAATTTTATAATTCATTGCCGTCGCACACGACGACAAACAATTACGTACCACCAGTGATGCATTCAATGTACCACTCATCGCGAAATATGGATTTTGGAAGCAGCGGGTCTCAAATGATGTTACAAAATGATCCTGTGTTGGATGAAGCCGTCAAGAGTATTTTAAATTAACCTGGCATTTTTAGAAAAATAATTTATTTGAACAAACGTTATTTTAAAATAATCTGTGCTGAACATTTTCGTTGTCAACATCGTTTGATAACATGTCGCACACTTGTTTCCTGTTTTATTTTTATTTATCAATAGTATTGTGATATCAAGAGACAGAGACCATTAAGACTTGATGTACTTGGAAGTAGAAGTATGACCGTATTTTTAGAGTCTTTGTGTTGACCCCATCCATGATTACTGTGATTGGTAAGCTTTTAACTCTTAAAATTGAATTACTTGTTGACTGAAGCCTGTAAAATACTTAAAGAACAATTTGTATTTGTAAAGGAAGCCATACAAGCTGCAACAAAATCAATATACACAACACAAAACACTCACATACATTATTCGCTGAGGTTTTAACTGTAAATTAATGTAAACTTTGCCGAGAAATTGATGTGTTTTCTCTTTTCATGTAAAATAATGAATGTTAAAACGAGAAGGAAACATAAAAAATGCTGTAAAATGTAGCTCAGGGCGTTTGACATCAATATTATACATGATCCCATTTGTCGCAGACATCTCTTGCTTTTCATCTCCATTTCGAAACGAAAACACAATCTTTTGATTTATGAATTAATTACCAATGCGTTTGTAGATAAATACGATTCATTTCATTTTCAATGCATTCTTTTTAGTAATTTAGACATATTTCAACAAAGATCATGTGTAACAACAGAGAGAATAAGGAAACTCAATGTTTGCAAGCAATGAATTTCGCTTCACAAACATTGCAGTGAAAAGTATTTTTTTTAAAAGCAAACAGATCTCTTTCCAACCATTTGTCAATAAAGCCTATTATTTAAAGTACTTACAATGTTTGAAGAGTATCGCGATTACACGTTCACTCGAATCCATTATCTCTTTGGTATGTATTTCACAGTTTTTTGACAAATTTTAATAACAATTCTAATAGACTATTGAAACTAGTTTACAATTAGCAGCAAAATTTAAAGTTAAAACTAAAAACGATTTCCGTTATATACCAAAAATGAGGTGATTTTCATCCGAGTTTTTCGCCCATTTAAAATTGTACAATTTTTCGTTGAAATTCATGACGTTGCTTTCTCTTATTTTTAAATTTTACTTTATTTCGCAGCTAAAATATGTATGCGATTAAGACGGCGAATAATTAATATTCTCCACTTATGTTCACATTTAAAAATAGTCTTTTCGCTTTTTTAAAACTATGAACGATCATAAATGAAAACAAATTAACTTCCGACTTATTTGGTGCAGCACTTCACTGACGAGGTAAGTTCGGATTTTTGCACATTGTCTTCTTTAAGTAAACATTAATTTTTTTAGTTCGCGTTTGCTTGTATCAAACTGCATTGTATTCCTTCATTTAACGACAAAGTCTTCACAAACTGTTGACACGAATGCAATTAATGTGCTTCTATTCTTTTCGTTGACCGAATAATGAACATTTAAAATGAAATATAAACGATTCACTGGATATAGACGTGAAGCAGACGTTAATCTGTTTGATAGCTGGATAGCAACGCTGCGTCGACGGGTTCCATACACGACGGACAAGTGAAAGACCGCATTAACCAATCGTCGATGCATTCCGTGTGATATATATGCATACAGGGAAGAAAGCGAATTGGATCGCCGATCATAAAGTCACCCATACAAATTGCACACCTAAAACAATTAAAATATTACGCAATAGTTTGAAATGCATTTATTTCGCAGATACTCACTCTTTGTTCTTTTTGCTGCCATCGAATTCACCGGTCGGTAAATGCTGTATCAGACCCATTCTTTGCGCGATTTTAATCTGCTCCTCCTCTGTCAGTTGAGACGCTGGACGACCGACATTCGGTGAAGGATAATACACAGGTAATGACTGCTGGTTCATTGTTTCCTAATTGAACAGCAGACGATTAGAATACTTTATTACAGAATTGTTCAAAAAAGCTGACGAACCTGATACGGAGGCGGTGGACCTAATTGTTCGGATGACGACGATTCTCTCGGAATGGACGTCGCGTCGCGTAACAAAGAGATGTCATCGTTCGATGACGAAACGGCTTTCAAGCAATTGCCCATTGTTCGACGGATCACTCCAAGTCACGTTCACAATTCCTTACCATTGCTCGCAGCAGTAGACTGTTTAACGCAGATTAACCAATTTAAATGCACGTCGTTCTCCTTTGTTTACAAATACGTCAATGCATTGCTTGCGTTCACTTTCCGGAGGCTTTTCTCGCTTCTAACTTAAACTTGCACACTCGCGATTTTTATGACGAAACGAGATTTGATTACACAACAACGAGACAAACTTGAAATGCGAAAACAGTAAAGGACGGACTGCGACTCTCGCTTTGTTACAGTTCAATTTTAAATATTTAAAAGCGAGACTCACAAAAAAATATGCAGTTATTCAGATGTGTTCCATAAACATTCACTTTAAAAACATAACTGAACACAAACAATAATTGACGTCGTCTACTTCGCGTTCAAATATTTCTGATTCTTACAAGTTACAATAGTAACGTTCGTCACATTATTCGAGTTTCAATGAAACGTTTCTCGCGTAAAAGGCGAGAAAAAAGCATTCGCAAAACATCTGCGATTTAAAATGCAAACAATTGAAACGATATTCGCGAACGACCAGTTTATGCACTCGACAACCAATCGTTGCGCTGCGCTGTGTTTTCACATCGGCTTCATTCACATTCGGCGAGCGCTCACTTTTTCGATTTCTATCAATTTTGTGTTATCTTTTTTATGCAACAACACTTTTTATTATAACGTTCTTTTTATTTATTTGTTTTAAGTATGCTTGCATTTTGTTTGTTTTAACAGTTTAAAGTGAACAACACCAATGCAGTAGCTTCTCGTTGCGCCGATCCGATGTTTGAATGACGGCTGAAATTGGCAAACAACAAATCAATCGCAATACGCAGTATGCTCAGTGTATGCATTCAATACATTAGTATTTTCACATTAATATTTGTTATTCCAATGCAGAAAACTATTTTTCATTCTCGTTCATTGTGAAAAGAACGTCGAATACATGCGTCGTTTAATGGTTATTTAATTATTAGTGAGTATAAAAGTCGTTGAATTTTGCAAGTAATGCGATTTATATATTTTCAGAGAGCACCGCATGTCTTTACCGATTTGCACACATTACTCTTTGTTACACAATTTTTTGTTTGTTTTGTATTTGTTATTTGTTTTACGTTATTTTCGTCACATTTGCAAATCGATTTGCCATTCATTTCGAATACTAAGCAATTGGAAAGTTCGTGAAAGTGAGTATTAATGTATAATTTTTTTCATACATGTGGTACTGCGATCTTTATTCGCTAATGTATAAAATAAGGGTTTGTTACGCTAATGTAAGTCGATAAATGCTTTTCAGAGTGAAATATTACTGCTCTGCAATCGATTCTAAGCTTTTTTGGTTAAATCTTGGCAATGATTTCAGTTTGGAAATGATCGATATTTTGCAGCGATTGTTTGCATGTTCTCACGAATTGTTAATAATCGTCTTCATTTTCACTAAATGACCACATTTAGTTCAGTTACTACAATAAACATTTCGAAACATTTTTATTTTTTGCTTTCGTTTTGTTTGGACATTTGGTTCGTTTAAAAAATGCAGGTATTTGATATTTTGCGACTGATAAGTGAATTATAACGATGTTTAAGTGAACATTAGTCGCGTGTGAAACGTTATTCAATCGTCTAGAAAGTACAAATACAAGAATTCTAATTCACAAATAATTCAAATTTAAACGTTACATTTGTACGATTAGAGATGTCTTCGAAATGTGTTTTTCTTCGATTTGAATTTACAACAAATGAAACGCGAATTAAAAGGGAAGCACAGAATGAGAAAAGTGAAACACAATTAGTTAGCAGTTCTAATTTTTGTCATTAATGAATGCTATGTTAGCTGTTGTTTTCAAGTAACCAAAGAATATTAAACTGCTAAATAAATGAACGAATCGATGTTCGCAGACAGACAGACTTTGAAAAGATATAAATTATTAGAGAACAGAAAAATAAATCAATTAACGAGTTAATTTAACGAAACAAAAATGGACTCATTTTCAAAAAACAAAAACAGAACGAAATGAAAGGAACAGCATTAGTTTGATATTTCATCTTTTACAAGATGAGTTCGAATTTCAATTTTCTTTAGAAAATTTGTATTGGTTTTTTATCTCAAACGCTGCTAGCGTTTCAATAACGACTTCATTAAACTTTTATTTATATAAAAATGAATCTTCGAAAAAATGATGAATTTTGTTGACGCTTCGATGATATTCAATTAGTTTAAATTTGCTGAGAAATGCTTGTGAATTGCTTTATACTTTCATAAATAAGGCGGCGACGAACTCAAGATTTATGATTCGACATTAACCAAGTCAATCCTTCGTAAAGACCGTCACCGGTGGTCGCACACGATGGCTGAACGTACCAATTTCTTTGCCTTAATCCAGTAACTGTCAAGCCTAACTTATCTTGAATCTCCTGCGGTTTCATTGCTAAGAGTGGAAACGGCAATTATTGTCTGCTTTTCAAGTATCTACTCAGTCAACGCCTAACGAATAAATGTGTTTCGTTTCGCGGCGACAGAACGTGAACGAACAAATAAGTTAAGTGGACTCACCATCTGGTAGATCCTGCTTATTGGCGAAAATTAAGATTATGACATCTCTCATTTCCCTATCGTTCACAATGCGATGCAATTCTTGTCTCGCCTCATCTATTCGATCTCTGTCCGCTGAGTCGACGACGAATATTAACGCTTGTGTTCCTGTGTAGTAATGCCTCCAAAGCGGCCTGATTTTGTCCTGACCGCCGACGTCCTGTAAAACCATTTAACAACTGTGTTAAACAAGGATTCATTGAAAGTGAACTGAAATGAAAACTGACTGTGAACAACAGTGTAACAAAAAGTAATTTGCAATTTCCGTTTGTGTTAATACATTTCGTAAATAAAATAACACTGCACAACGCAACCCAGGAAATTAATTAACAATACACTAACGAAGCTAAATTTGTAAACGCAAATATCGGGTGTCAAACAAATAAAGAATTCAAACGAATAAAGTCACATAATGGGTGAAAATTAAATTAAAAGTGAGTAACACTCCTTCCAGTTATCAACTGTTGAGATAAACGACTGCATTGGCAGTGGTTACGTTTGCCGCGTTACTGGTCGAAGAAGACATACGTTCAACATCCGTTTGCTTACCCAAACACTGAATTTCACATTTTTATAGGTGACAGTTTCGACATTGAAGCCAACTGTAGGAATGGTAGTCACCGATTGTCCCAATTTCAGTTTGTACAACACGGCTGTCAATCATTCGAAATTAAACCGGGAAATAAGCATCCAATACTCACTCGTCTTCCCTGCAGCATCTAAACCCAACATTAATATTCGCATTTCTTTGTTTCCGAATATTTTCGACAATAATTTACCCATAATTTAACGATCAATCGGCAGACGCCGTTTTATCGTTTCATTCTGCGACTGCGCGTAATGTGATTCTTGCGGCTCTCGAAAATTACGCGTGCGGCTGGCGCCGAAAAATTGTAATTATTGTATAAGTAACGAGTGGATTATTTATTTTGATTAATTAGTAGTTTATTGTACATTAATTATACTTTAGTTTTAATTACTTTAAAATTATTTAAATTTTAAAGCAATTTTTGAATTGTCAAAAGTTAAATGACAGACATTGCACGCCGATACTCGGCTGTCAAAATCAGCGTCGTTTAGCGTGCTAAACTGTTTTCGCACCGTTCAAAAAGTTCAAGAAAAGTTTTTTTATTTAAAAAATGTATTCACGTATTGTACGAAACGCCTTTTCTCCAAAGTATCTTCTATTAACAAATTGTTGTATTGGTACTGGTTTTACAATGATTGCCGATTATTCGCAGCAAAGAATTGAACAATCATTTGAATTGAAAATTGACAAAAATATCGACTCGAGAAGAATGTGTGAGCAGCATTACGGCAATTCTGTATTTTATAATTTTATTTTATTTTACAACGCTTAAGCATCAATGGGAATCCAAGGTTTTTTATATGCATTTAGTGGTCACATTTGGTACAATTTTTTAGACCGCAAATTGCCAGGGAATGTTGGCAGAACAGTAGTTAAGAAAGTAGCCTTAGAATTAAGTATTGGACCGTTATTCTTCGCCGAAGCATTTATGTTGGTCGGTGTTTTGGAGAAAAAAGAACTAAAAGAATGCTGGTCCAATTACATTGACGCTCTTCCGCAAATGTTTGCTGTAAGTTTGCATTGTTTAGCACACGAATCTCAACATCGTTCGGATACTGTTATCGGATCGGATGCAAAGTTCACAACTTTTCCAAAACGAAACAATTTTGTCAGGATTAATAACACATGTAAATGTGTGACTGGCACATTTGTTTTTCATGTGAAGTATTCTTTTGGATAAACAGTTGATTTCGAATTCACATTTGAATTCGATTTATTCTAAAACTGTTATTTCGACGAACAATTTCAGAATATTTAATCTAATTTTCGATTATTAACATAAATCAGATTTGAAGCTTTAAATCTTGAATGTTAGAAAGAGGCTTATTTGCATTTATTCAACGAACACTTCAATCACTTGTTTGTCAATAATGTGCTTAAAGTTGAAACTGAAAGCGAAAAAAGGTCACTTTATCTCACAATAAGTGTGAATTTAGATCGCAAAACGAGTAATAGTGTTTTTAAATATTATTCGACACAAACTGTCTCGACAAAAAGTGAGTCTTTTTCACCTCTTAACAGCCTTTTTATTGCCGAGACTTCCTATACATTATTTTTATCTTGGCTACCATTATTTTGCCACAAAAAATTATGGATATTTTTGTGCCAAAGTCGATATCAAGGCTTGAAGCCAGTGACATAAATACGTCCGTATTTTTGTCTAAAAACGCCTATTTTTTGCTAAAAATGTTTCAAGTGGATCTCGGATCACTTGTGAAATTTATGAAAAACGATTTTTAATTGATACATTTTTGCGAAAACATTAGTTGCGGTGATTACTTCCGTATATTTTCTGTGTATTACTTTTTTTGTAAATTTTAAAAAATTTATTTTTAAGAAGTTGTATCATTATGAACTAACGCAATACTCCCTTAGAATTAAGAATGCACACGTTTTTTAAATGTTGCATTCGCAGTGAAATGTGCAAAAAAGTGTTGCTTCTCTGATCTATTAAACAATTGATATGAAAAGCATCACTAAAGATGTAAGTTGGGAAAGAAGAGCGAGCAATCGATTCGTCTTGAACGAAATCGAGAAC
Organism: Leptotrombidium deliense; assembly: GCA_003675905.2. Taxonomy (NCBI): domain Eukaryota; kingdom Metazoa; phylum Arthropoda; class Arachnida; order Trombidiformes; family Trombiculidae; genus Leptotrombidium; species Leptotrombidium deliense. Next base: position 12,120 of record NCKV01000978.1, read on the forward strand.
AAAAGCAAACATTCATAAACAATTATCTCTTTTCAGTAAACATTTTACGAAATGAAAGCAATCGTTACAATCACTATAATCATGTGAATTAACCTTTTTTTCGTGAAAAATGTATCAATGTAAAAACTGTTGTCTTCTCACTTATCGTTTGTATGCCAATTGAATGCACAACGAAACAATACAAGTGTACCAATGTACGCTCTATTTGAAGAATAGTGTTTACAATTTTGACAAACATAATTTTGACAGTTGATGAGCCAAAATATCGTTAAATCAATTGTTGCTCCGTTATTCATTATTCAATCAATTCATTTTTTGCATACAACAAAACGAAAACTGTGAATGCATTTTAAAGAAAGCGATGCATCTTCATTTGCAATGAACTGTCGTAAGTTCGCTCTTGCTTTTTTAAGAGAAGCATAAGTGTAAG